>JXCR01148738.1:210448-235306 GCA_002079205.1 Phalaenopsis hybrid cultivar | reverse complement strand
CAGAAGCCAAAGGAAAGGCATCCTTTAATTCCAAGATAAGTGAGTGGAGACAGTCAACCAATTGCTTCTCATCATCCCCATAAAACTATTTTTTTATTCATTAAAATATTAAAGCGTAAGCCGAACGAATGACCAATGCATGGAATTAGACCACATTGGATTGTGTAAAATATTAAACTAAAGGCAATTATATATATTTAGAGGAATGAACAATGGCTATTATGCGAGCTCCAATAATCTCTAACTATGTTAAATATTCGAGCATTATACCTTATATACAAGGGATTCGATCCTGTGACCTGAGGGGATTTACGACCTTCAAAGAAGCTGCTTTACCGACAAGTCATGACACACTCGCTCATATATATATACACATTTAGAAATTTTCACTGTTTTGGTTTTTTCTTCAACTGCTTTTCAGCTCTACAGAGATATTTAAATATTTTCAATATACAGAAGCATTCTCCTCAGATTTGGTTTTCAGATTTTGGCGCAGTTTCAATTTTATGCATATGGCTAAACTTCTCGGTGAAGGTGGATATGTTTTCCCTCCCTACGAATGTGTTACAGGCCCTACGGTTCTTCTTTTACAAATTTCTCGACTTCCTGAATTGCTTTTGCTTCTCTTTATGTTTGGATAGACATTATCTTTATTGAGTTTTCCCTTTTGGTTTACTAAGTCTCATGTTTTTACGGCTTACAATCCGTTCTTTGTTTTGGCGTGGTATTGTAATGCGGAAAAAAAAGCCCCTATGACCTTAATGTATTTTTTTTACTTTTAGTGGGGATCCTCTTTTCCTCCCTCTTTTGGTATCTTANAGACAAGATTGCATATATTGTACACAAACTCCATCTCTGTGGCTAAGAATGTAGGAGAGATATGAAGAGCTCGTGATAATGGTTGTTTGATGGTGGACCAATGATGATCGAGTAATCGCGGACAAATTATAATAGCTGGGCAACGAAACAAGATATAGTAGAGTGATGATGATTATACGATGATAGTTAGTTAAAAATGATTGGGAAATATCAAAAGGAGTAAGATGATCTGAGTAAAGATAACAGTAGCAATAACGTTTGGGCGATAGTGAGTAGGCTATGATTGATGAAGAAATGATCATTTGATGAAGGTTGTGCGGCAATATTTGATGACTGTGATCGTTAGTTTGATTGAGTTCAGCTCTTGAGCTCTTTAAATTTTCAAATCTTTTTTTCTAATAACGAATGAGAGCATATTTATACTTTTCATGATTATTACTTTGATTAGTCTAAATACTATTTTCAAATAATCTATTTGAAATGTCCAAGTCAATTCCCTGAGTTCTTTAGATGTTTAGCCCACTGAATTTTTCATTGATATGCTTGATAGTAAAAGTATGAAATATTTTAAGAACGTTTAATCATTTCATTAATTTTCTTAAAATTTAAACTTTAAGTTTTTTAACTTGAGCTTATTTAAACTCAAATTAAATTATTTTTACTTTCATTAGAATCGTCTGGTTAAGGAGTTAATTTGACATAAGTTCAACTTTTAATTTGAATGTTGCATTAAGATTCATGGTTCATGAAAATAATTTTTTGGTGATATATCATGTGTTTAATATTTTTAGACGTCATTGCAGCTCCCCACTATGACATACGTGACCAACTATGATTTATATGGCTCACAGCTCGTGCTGCTCCAAACTCCAACCTCCGTGGCTTACTAACGTTATTGTTGCTCATTATTATGACTTATGTGACCAACTACGACTTATGTGGCTCAGAACTCATGTAGCTTTCAACTCCAGGCTCTATGGCCTGCGAGTCTTATTCCGACTCATCATTACGACCAATAAATGTGGCTCTTGGTTCACACATCTTTAAACTCCATTTTCTGTGGCATACAAATATTATTACAATTCACCTCTATGGCCTAACACCAACCCCTGTATCCTACGAGTGTTATTGTAGTTTTCAACAACGGCCTACGTAACCAACTACGACTTTTGTGGCTCACAACTCGTGGAACTTCTAACTTCAGCCCATATGGCCTAAGGACGTTATCGTAACTCACTGCCACGATCTGCATGACTCACATCTCCTAAAATTCTCTATTATAACTGTTGTGGTCAACCTACGCTCATGAAGCTACCACCTACGACCTATATGGTCAACTATTACAACGATTTTCAATTATAGCTACTACGACAGGTTGGCCCTACATCTACTGTCTAGAACATTCACAATAAACTATTGCTTCTATAACAATCAAATATGGTCTTCACGGCTTTTTATGACCATCGTTGCTAAAATATCGTCATATATCTTTTTTGTAATTTTATCTTCTCTAATAATGAACAAAAGTTGGACAACGTATTCATAATTATATAGCGAATTACTTAGACCCGTATTTTTTTTCCTTCTTTATTATTTTCCGTGTAAAAATTGCGACGTCTCCTCCTACAAATTTCTTTTATATGTGTTTGTGTTGTATCTCGTATTACCCAATATGACCTTCGCGGCTTTCTATGACCATTGTTGCTAACATATCATTATATAAAACTATAGCCTTACTCTATTTTATCAATAGAATCTTGCTTAAAACTTGTCTAAAACATTAAAATTATTCAATCTAAATATAATCATGACTTTTTATATCCAATATCTAAATTTGAACCATTAGCTTCCAAAATATACCACAGCAATCCTTATATTTATCTAAATAGTGCAATCCATCATTGTTGATAATTTATTTGGGTGGACCGCTAATATTGTTATTATTTTTTTTTTGGGCTAGAAAGTTAATAATTGTTGTAAAATAGGGGGAGTTGTGTAAAATATCTATTTAATTTCAGATGCATGTACTAAAGGACTGTCAAAGGACAGCACTACCTTTCATGTNTAATCAACTTTAATATGCCCATAACAAAATTTAAAAGAACTTTAACTATAAGGCCACCTGATTTGATATAATGACCAAATGACCTAGAAAACTTAAACTCTGCTACAACAAGGAGCTTGGAGCTTACATGGTGGGCAGCCCGGCCGTCTTCAACAGCAAAAGAATCTACAATAACACATCTTTCTTCAGCTTTAAAACAACAAAGCANGGAGTCATTTATTATTTTCTTATAATTATTACTCTAACTTTAATCTTTTTCTATGTATCATGTGATGATCACAATGCATATATATTTTCAGCCTAGAGTAAATGAGGTTCTCTCTCCAATTATTGTCTTCAGAGGTTAGCAATATCACTTGAACAAGAGAGGAGAGATTCCGGGAAGGAAGCTCAAAGAAAGGTAAGTGGTTCTATCCTTTTTCTAATTATTTTTTTCATTATATTTACAGATATATAAGTGCATGTTTATATAGGTGATATTATTGGCAAAAGGGTAAACACACATAGGACTAAAAATGTCATTTTACAAATATATAAATAACACTCTTCGTTGCTTACAGGCACTAGCCTATCACACACTTCTCTGGAAATGAGGCGAGGGTGAGATCCATAGAAGGTGAGAAGATGCGAGAAGCATGATGAAGACAAAAGAATTAATGTTGATTTAGCCCCCCTCAAGATAACGATCAAGTTTTGTGATCGTTAGCTTGTTGGTCATGTATTGATGACTCGCAATAGGGAACGATTTGGAAAGAAAATCAACAACTTGATATGTAGTCATTATATGTTTGACTAAGATATGTTGATGTTTTAGATGATCCCTTGTGAAGTGATAATCCACTTCAATATGTTTATTCCTTGCATGAAATGCAGGATTGTGAAGTAGGGCTATAGCAGAGGTGCTATCACTGTAGATTGTGGTAGGAGATAATTTTTGTTCGGTCACTTGTATTAATTGTCGAAGCGAATGATTTCTATAGTAGTGGTAGCAATGGCCTTGCATTCAGCCTTTGTAGAAGATTTAAACATGGTCAGTTGTTTTTTTGTTGACCATGGTATGAAGTTTGATCCAATATAGACACAAAAACCTATAATTGATTTGCGATCATGATAGTCACTGGCCCAATCTAAATTTGCATACGCTCTTAGCATAGATCAGCAGAAATGATTGGAAGCCAATAATCACGAGTTCCTTTATAATAATGAAGAAGCCTTTTTAATTGTTGAAAATTGAGATTTGTAGGGATATGCATAAATTGCCGAAGATAATTAACAAAAAACATGATATCCAGACGAGTGACATCCAAATACTGAAGAAATCCTATAATCAGTCTATATCGATTGGGATCTTTGAACAATTTTATGGATTCAAAAGATTTTGATGACATAGTGGACATGGGAGTCATCACAGGTTTAGAATTTTCCATGTTAGTATTATGTAATAAATTATCTATATATAGTGTATGATGTAAAAAATAACCATTGGAGATATGTTGAACATTGAGTACAAGAAAATTAGAAATGAGGCCCAATTGTTTAAAGTTAAATTGCTTACTGAGCTTTTCAAGTATAGCTTGCATGGTATAGGCACAATTACCTATTATAAGAATGCCATTAACATATACTAATAAATAAATGTATATGATGTTGTGATAATTAATCAGTAAAGAAGGATCAACCTTAAATTAAGTTTTGTTGACATAGAAAACTACAAAAAGTAGAATATCATTGATGTGGCGCTTGTTTGAGGTCATATATGCCTTTATGTAATTTACATACATAATGTGGGTAATGAGGATCAATGAATCCCTACGGTTACTTCATATATACCGTGTCATATAACTTCTCATGTAAGAATGCATTGGAGACGTCTAGTGTTGAATAGACCATTGTTTGTGGACTGTCAACGCAATAAGAAAACAATTTGTTAGAAACTTAACCACGGGACTGAAAATCTCTAAGTAGTCAATCCCTTGTTGTTAAGAGTACACTAAAGCAACCAAATGAACCTTATGTTTTACAATTGTGCCTTCATTATTATATTTAACTTTGAATGTCCACTTGCATCCTAAAATGTTTTATTTTCAGATGGAGAGACAAGGTCTCATGTGCCTTATTGTTGGAGTGCCTAATATTCTTCTAACATGGCATCATGCCAGTGAAAATATTAGGCAGGTTGACTGTAAGTGGTTGGTTCCACAAAATAAGAGATATTGTATTGGAGATCAAAAATTCGTAAATTTCCAATTTGTGCATTGGTAACCATGGTATGTTGTCTATGTATCAGAGAAAGGATCGGTGAGGGAATGGGAGAGGGAGAGAGGAATGAGGTAAAGAACATTCATTTCATGGTTAGTGGGAGAGTAAAAATTGTGCGGTTGTTCAATAGTTGAAGGAGTTGTAGGAGATATAAAAATAGGATGGGAAGAGGCGGATGAGCAATATTGAGTGGAATTGTGGAACTAGGGATAAGTAAAGCAGGTGGGCAATTGATTTGTGACTCTATGGGAGAAGAAGAGGAACTAACCAAAGTTTTAGCAGGAAATATATCTTTAATGAATTTCACATGGTGAGAAAAAATGAATTTCTTTGCCTGAATGTCGAAACACTTGTAGCCTGTGTTGACTATTGTAGTCGACAAACATACATGGAGGGGCTTTGGGGGAGAATTTATGTTGTATGGTATGAGTATGCCAGGGATAACAGAGGCAACCAAAGATTCACAAGTGTTAATATTTAGAAATTTTTTTGATATAAAAGTTGAAAAGGAGATTTATGAAGAGTGCTAATAGAAGGATATGCTGATTAGTAAGATATGTAGCTGTGAGAGCAACTTCAGGCCAAAGATTGATGGGTAGATTAGAAGAGTTTATAAGAGTGCGAGCAGTTTCAATAATGTGATGATGTTTTGTTCCGCAATACCATTTTATTATGGAGTATAAGGGCAACTATATTGGTGTTGAATACATTTATCTTGCAAATAAGCCATCAGAGCAAATGAATTTTACATGTGTTTGAAATTGGTTTTGAAACATTTTGTGCAAATGTATGAATTGAGCGACGATTTCAGATTTCTGACGTAAAGAAATGCACCAAGAATATAGAGAAAAAATATATATGAATAGAACATAATATATGTATCATTCTATCCAAGGATGGGGAAAAAGTTTCCTAGTGTCAGAAAGTATCATTTCTATTTTTTTATAAGTAGTAGTACTATGAATAAAATGTAATTTTTTTACTTTTATGCTAATAGCAATCCAAACATTTTGAATTACAACATGGGAGATGTAAATGAGGATTAACATGTGAGATCATAAACAAAGGTTTGTTATGTGGCTGGCCAAGCCTTTGATGCCAAATATTCGAGCTTATTGTAGAATGGAAAGCTGTGATGGGTTAAATCCCTTGATCAATCGGACCAGTTAGTATAACTCTTGGTACTGGAGTCATGTATTTGAAACTTGTTGGCGTCCAATGAAATGGTTATTTGCAATAATTTTTTTATCTCTTCCGCGTCTGACAATTGTTTTTGTGTTATGATATCGTTTTTCTAATACACATATTCCCGTGACACAAAACACTGATGAATTCACTTCGCATACGATCGGACTTAAATTGGTTCGAACATCGATAAATTTATTTGGATGACCTCGGATGAGTAAACGAGTCGAACGAGTGCGTCCGAAATGTCAATTTTTGCTTAAGAATGACGCCAATATTGTTATGGTTTCACACAAGAACCAATAAACACATTAAAATTTTCAAAAGGACAAATTTTGGCCCCGGCGCACCCGCGACAGAAAATTGATGCATCAGCGCCTTCAGTGATCTGGCGCGCCGGTACCAGACCCGCGCCAGAAGACGTGCGATGAACCCACGCCGTGTCCTAGGCGTGCTCACGGCTTACCGACCAACTATAGGTGTGCCCAAGCCAAAATTGAGGCATGTCTGCTTTAACCTTAGAGCACCTGCGCCTCTCCAGGTGTGCCTAAGCTCATCAAAGTTTTTATTTTTGAGATTATTTGTCGCAATTGCTTGATGTGTTGTAATATCCCTTATTTTTGAATGTTAATTGTTGTATGGTGGGTAATTCTTGTGTGTTCGTGAGTAATATCACATTCTTCACTATAAGCATAAAAATCTTCAAGGGAAAGAGACTTTTGCTTTGATACCAACTTCAACAAGTGAGGAGACATAACCAATGAAAGAAGCATGAATAAAAATAATTGGTGCCATGTTCCTTTAATTATTTTTCCCATTACATAGAGGACTACGTTAGTGCATGTATATTTAGGCAATCTTAATGAAAAAATGTTAAATACATAGAGCACTAAAAATGTCAGTTTACATACATATAAATAACACTCTTGGTTGCTTGAAGGACCTAACCTATTGCACACTTCTTTGGAAAGAAGGCTAGAGCGGGATCCATGGAAGGCGAGAAGATGTGAGGAGCTTGATGAAGACAGAACAATCAATCAAGGGCATCTCCCGTCCATTGAATATCATATGATGAGAACAATTCTATTGAATTAAATCCCTAATTAAAAAAAAAAAAACATGCAAGAAATTCTATAACCTATCATAAGCCCCAAATATACAAAATAACACATTTTTAGTTAAGAATAAAATATTTATCGAAATAATAAAACAAAATAATCATTTCTCTTATATTATATGTCAATATATAACTAATTTTCATCATATTTTCTTCACACACACTATTTCTAAACATCCGCGTCCATTCGGACGATAAAGAAAGCATTTTTGATTGATTGATGGGAGGCATTAGCAAAATTCCTTTTGACGACTCCTTTTAAATCATGAAGAAAAATAATATAATATATATATATATATTATTTTTCATAATAATTAATAAATTTATTCATGCCGAGTGACTTAATCATTCCAGAAGCCAAAGGAAAGGCATCCTTTAATTCCAAGATAAGTGAGTGGAGACAGTCAACCAATTGCTTCTCATCATCCCCATAAAACTATTTTTTTATTCATTAAAATATTAAAGCGTAAGCCGAACGAATGACCAATGCATGGAATTAGACCACATTGGATTGTGTGAAATATTAAACTAAAGGCTATTATATATATTTAGAGGAATGAACAAAGGCTATTATGCGAGCTCCAATAATTTTTAAGTATGCTAAATATTCGAGTACATATAGGGGATTCGATTCTGTGACCTGAGGGGATTTACGATCTTCAAAGAAGCTGCTATACCGACAAGTCATAATACGCTCGCTCATATATATATATATATATATACACATTTAGAAAATTTTCATTGTTTTGGTTTTTTCTTCAACTGCTTTTCAGCTCTACAGGGGTATTTAAATCTTTTCAATATACAGAAGCATTCTCCTCACACTTGGTTTTCAGATTTTGGTGCAGTTTCAATTTTGTTTGGAGATGCTTGTGCATATGGCTGAACTTCGTGTCAGCCATATTTGGGAGAAGAGGATTAAGAGAAGCAGAGCAAGAGAAGGAGGAGAACATGGGAGAAAGAGGAAATGGTGTTTTTTTGGCTGTTTTTTAGGTGAAGGTGGATATGTTTTCCCTCTCTGCGAAGGTGTTACAGGCTCTGCGGTTCTTCTTTTACAAATTTCTAGCCTTCCTGGATTACTTTGTGGATTGTTTTTGCTTCTTTTTATATTTTGATAGACGTATCTTTATTGGGTTTTCCCCTTTATTTTTGGTTTATTAAGTCTCATGTTTTTATAACTTATAATCATTTTTTGTTTTGGCGTGGTGTTGTAATGCGGAAAGATAGACCCCTATGACTAATATATTTTTTTACTTTTAGTGGGATCCCCCCTTCCCTCTTTTTGNGCGTAAGCCGAACGAATGACCAATGCATGGAATTAGACCACATTGGATTGTGTAAAATATTAAACTAAAGGCTATTATGTATATTTAGAGGAATGAATAAAAGCTATTATGCGAGCTCCAACAATCTCTAAGTATGCTAAATATTCAAGTACATACAGAGGATTCGATTCTGTGACCTGAGGGGATTTACGATCTTCAAAGAAGCTGTTCTACCGACAAGTCATAATACGCTCGCTCATATATATATATACACATTTAGAAAATCTTCATTGTTTTGGTTTTTTCTTCAACTGCTTTTCAGCTCTACAGGGATATTTAAATCTTTTCAATATACTGAAGCATTCTCCTCAGACTTGGTTTTCAGATTTTGGTGCAGTTTCAATTTTGTTTGGAGATGCTTGTGCATCTGGCTGAACTTCGTGTCAGCCATACTTGGGAGAAGAGGATTAAGAGAAGCAGAGCAAGAGAAGGAGGAGAACATGGGAGAAAGAGGAAATGGTGTTTTTTTGGCTGTTTTTTAGGTGAAGGTGGATATGTTTTCCCTCTCTGCGAAGGTGTTACAGGCTCTGTGGTTCTTCTTTTACAAATTTCTCGCCTTCCTGGATTACTTTGTGGATTGTTTTTGCTTCTTTTTATGTTTTGATAGACATGTCTTTATTGGGGTTTNTATATATATATATATATATATATATATATATATATATATATATATATATATATATATATATTAATAAATTTTCTAAACGTGCGTAATTATCCATTGGAGGCGGGGGTTTGATGGTGTCCTTAGATTCCTTGGACCAGTTTATTTAATTAAGACCTAACATGTCGGGATTTATCTATGGATTAATGGGCGGAAATCATTAATCCCACTTAACTGATATTGCTTAAGGCGGCTCGTAGGACTGCTAATCAAAATAAAATATATTGTTAATGATTTGATTCCATTAAAAAAATAATAAACGATGCTTAAGTTTTCTAAAAAAATAAAATTGTTCTAAATTTTATTTTATTCTAATATATAATTAATGAATGAGTTCAGCTCAAGGAATGATTTTTTTTTTATTTATTATTTATTTTTTCTCTATAAATTATAATATTTACATATGCACTCTCAAGTAAAAGTACACGCAATTTCCGTCGCTATGATCATCATCGTGTCGAAGCGGTCACGTCCACAGGTCGATTATGGGCCCAGCCCGGTCTTCCCGCAACATGAAATTTTAATTAATTTTATCGTAATTTTTTTTTATTTTTTAATGAAATTTTAATTAATTCTTTTTAATAACTTGAAACATTTTAATTTTTTCAAACGCGGGTCAAGAACATAGAAATCAGACGTATCTTCCGCGATTTTAAACGCGCTGATAGAGATTCTTGCCAAAGTGCGGCCCGGGTTTTCCAGTTTTCCACCCACCGCGGGTTCCTAATTATTTTAGGGGCGGCTTCGAGCTGGCTTAAAAATAATTATAACTTTATCGATTAAAAATTGTATTTTTAAGAAAATCAAGCGATATATTTTATTATATATAAATATAACTCAGACTATTAAAATTTAAAAAATTGTTATTCTAAGTGTATATCAGTAAGTGTTTGCTTGAATCTTGAGAAAATGTAACTACAAAACAGTATTATAGCTAGAGAGGGCCCGTGGGCTGAAGGTCAAGTGCCCATGAATGGGAAAGTCAATGAGCCGTAGGCAGAAGACCAAATGTCTATCAACAAAAGACTAAGGATCTAGAGCCAGAAGGCTAAGTATTCACCAGCTGAATACTAAAAGACATGTCTGACCAGGTCAAACCCCCTAAGCCNTCATTAAGTGTTTGCTTGAATCTTGAGAAAATGTAACTACAAAACAGTATTATAGCTAGAGAGGGCCCGTGGACTGAAGACCAAGTGCCCATGGATGGGAAAGTCAATGAGCTGTAGGTAGAAGGCCAAATGTCCATCAACAAAAGACTAAGGATCTAGAGCCAGAAGGCTAAGTGTTCACCAGCTGAATACAAAAAGACATGTCTGACGAGGTGAAACCCCTCTAAGTCAGTGTGAAAGCCTTCGAACAAAAGAATAAAGTCTATCGAGCCAGGCGAGGGCATCAATTTGCCTCTTGTCATAATTCAACTCAAGAAAGAATTTGGCATCACCGACTATCTTAGAGGCACCCATGAGATTCCCCATCCGGGTTTGAGAACTAACCATCATATAACCACATAAAACGAACTCAAAAAATTACCTAGTCGAGGAGCGAGCTATCTATCAAATTAATGTGATTTATCTTCTCTTCGATAGCCTAGCCTTGCTTTGCCGATAAAAGTTTCTTATTCAGTGGTCGATAGTCAGCAATTAGACTAGTGTAGCCGCTTAGTAAAGCCAAGTCGATTAAGTCAAATCTTGATGGACCGAAGACTATTGAGGGTTGATAGACAACCTTGATTCAACATAGTATAAGGAATAAGTCATATTAAAGCGGGATGAATAAGTGTGTTGTTAAATTGTCTTTGGGAGACTTCGTTGCCCCGTAAGTGGGTGTGTGTTGTCTTACAGAATGTCTTGTTATTCTTCAATATACACATGAATTCCACAGTGTGCATTGTAGCTCCCTAAGATAATTCGTTGCAAAGACCAAGGGACAACCGATGGTGATCAACAGTGGTCGATTGACAGCGAAACCGAAGCTGGTCGGAGGCAGCGATGATAGAAGGTGACTAGGGTGATAGTGACCAAACTTAGTTGGTCGACGGTTGTGTGTGTAGTTGGTCTGAGGCGGAAGCCGGTAGAGTTGCCAGAGGCGGTGATGAACGGAGCTGGCAGGCAGAGGTTGTTAGAGGCGGCGGCGTTTACCGGGGGTGGTAACAGTCGGAGCGGTGGTCGATAATTGTTGGCGACAACAAAAATATGAGGTATTCATCGAATCTATGGTGTACGATGTAGGGCTTCAGATCTTTCTTTTGAAGATTTTGATCTTCCTGTGGGCCAAGTGTAGCTCTTGGTCCTCTTCTAAGGAGAGAGTAGTGCTATGTTTATATAGCTCAAGCTGTAAATAATGAAGGATTCCAAACCACACCAATCAGACAACCCAGAAAGATTTCGTTAATCAGACGACGTCTAGTGAATGATTGAGTGCTTTAGTGATGTCAAATTGAGCGATCTTAAACTCAAATGATTTGTTTTGTCTAGACGTTTGATTTGACTAAAAGTTTGTTAGAGTCAGAATCTCTTTTAATCTTCCAACTATGCCAAAAATCATTTTAAATATGATTTAAGGACTTGACCTGAGCTTGATTTGACTCGGGTTTGACGAATTTAGATTTGACTAGGGGTGTAAGTGAGTCAAGCAGACTCGTGAGCTGGTTCGAGCTCGGCTCGATGAGTAGATCGTGAGCTGAGATTGATATGCTAATAAGTCAAACTCAAGCTAGCTTCAACTCGACTAAATAACTCTTAGACTCGGCTCGTTTAAATAAATATTAATATAAAATATATTAAAAATATATTAAATTTGATGATTTTAAATATTAAACATATTTAAAAAAACTTATTTCAATCATATTCTTAACTAAATTGTTTATTCTATTTATCATTTTATAGGATTAATTTAAATTAATAAATTATTTTTCTTATGGTAAACAAATCTGTTCGAAAGTTCGTTTATACCGTAGGGCCCACAGCTTTCAAATCTGAAAATGCGCGCGTGAGAGAGTTGGGGTGGATAAGGTGCTTGTCAGTGTGAGGCGGGTAGATATCCCACGCAGCCATTCCTAAACAGTTCGTCACTGATCAAAATGCATCATTTTTACACACTAACAAATTCAACGCATAATAATTTCTTTTCTATGTATAATTCTTATTTATTTACTTATCTCGTATTAAACCATACATATTTACGCCCATAATATTTAAATTTTTAGGGTCTGTCTGGGCAGCTTTAGCTTATTGGATAATCTGCTGATAAACTGATATAAAATAATATGTAGGTGAATATTATAATTTTATTTAAAAAAAAAAGTCAGACCGTTATCAGAAAGCTGTCACCTAACTTAGATAAGTGCGGCGTGAAAACGCTGTTTTCAACATTTCGAAAACGCATAAATTGCAGAAGCATATTTTACTCAAACAGTTCAGATGCGTTTTCAAAACGTCAACACACCAAATAAACTTTTCCAAACGGGCCTTTAGTACAGCAGTTTTGGATGCAATATAAAATTTCAGTGTTAGATATGTAAAAACACAAAATAAATGTGGTATGTATGTAAATGCCTTTTCGATGTTGGTAAAGATGCAATTTCATCGATTAAAATTTAATATTTGGTTAAATTATATCGATATTGGAGCTGTTCCATTGAACCTATATCGCTAATCCACAGGCATTCCCTTCAGGTTCAGATGCACCACCTCAATATTATCTATACTTTTTTTTATATTATTTAAATACGTCGGCTTTATTTTTAAATCTGAAACTGATTTTCTTTTTTTTTAATTTCTTTTTTATAAATAAAGAACAGGCATTCTTAAGTGCGTTGAATGTACTGATAAGCGTGGGCCCAACAGCTGTCGCGGATCTGATAGACGGGGAGAGGAGGGCCCACCGGGGACAGGCTTTGAGGGGACAGGCCGCCTTCGAAGCAGGGCACGGAGTCACCGACCCGCGGTAAGTTTGGGCCCGCTTTGGTCGGTCAGCCCATGGGCCGCCACGTACTGTACGAAGCGAGCGGATTCGAATGCCGCCACGTGGAAAGTACATCAATGCGCGTGCGAGAAGATGAGTTAGTGCCGGGGTTACGCGGCGCAGTACGAGGGGCGGGCCTGCTCTTTATCGGTCCTATTTGAACGCGTTGTGGGCCGCTCATTGTACGTGGGCTTTAGATCCTATTTTTGTATGCATGTCTGCGGAGCATCGTAAACTAACGAGCTCCTGTACTAGCACCATTTAGATATATAGCACAAAATTCTAATATTTGCACAAATAACTTCCCAATCTTTAATATTACATAAAAGTAGGATTATGCATGTGAATTTCTCTTTTCATTAAAGTATCAAAATGGTGTGTATATAAATATAAAAGTTTAGGTGTGAGATACATATGAATTAAGAAGTTAAATTTGAGCCATTTAATTCATGGCTATAATCCCATTTTAAAATGATAAATATGAAATATATTTAAATTTAATAGTTTACGAATAAATTTGTTATAAACACATCAAGTTTAAAATGCTAGTAATAATATATTTATATATTTAAATTATTAGTATAAAATATATATTTAATTTGGTTTAATTAATAAATAAAATTGAAGTCATAATGAGCTAGATAAGAAAATAAATGATCGCAATTGAATTAAAGGTTCTAAGCNATATATTTATATATTTAAATTATTAGTATAAAATATATATTTAATTTGGTTTAATTAATAAATAAAATTGAATTCATAATGAGCTAGATAAGAAAATAAATGATCGCAATTGAATTAAAGGTTCTAAGTTTAAGTTCAGTGTCACGTTCCAATCGTGATGTACTTTTGGAAAGCTATTTTAAATTTATTTAATGTTTTAAAAACTGGTTTTTTTTTTTCTACTGATTTGTCATTTGATGTGATATCCTGCCATTTGCAATCTTGTCAGTGCAAAAGCTCTTGAATCATGAAGCCACAATCTGTTCAGCAATATTTACGTTTCGTTTTCTATGCTATTGAGGATAAGAATTCTCTCTTACGGAGTTTGAATTGAGAAATAAGTCCCTCATCTGTTTTAATTAAAAATAGTGGTAAAATATTATTAAGAATTTCAAGAAAATAATGAGAATGGAGTACGATGAGATAGAATTGAAGAACAAGTGAGATCAGTTGAAAAATTATTGGAAATTGTGGAAGGAATTAAAATGAGGATCCACGGGTTTGGATTGGGATTCAATTAAACACACTATTGATGTTTCAGATGAATGGTAGGTTGAGAAAGTTGGGGGAAGAATATATTGACCTAACCTTCTTTTCATTAATTTCTCTTTCTGAACTGTATGAATATATTCACTTCCCCTTGTATTGCAGACAGTGTCAGCCGCAAAAAAATTCAAACTCAGAGGAATTGAACCTGAACTAGAAGGAAATTTGGACCGTATGTTTGGTGGGTTGCGGCAACATGGACCAATGTCTGAACCCCTAGTGAGCAATAGTTTGCAGGCATACTTGAGAATNGAGGGTTGATCGGCAACCTCGATTCAACATAATCTAAGGAATAAGTCATGTTAAAGCAGGATGAATAAGTGTATTGTTAAATTGTCTTTGGGAGACTTCGTTGCCCCGTATGTGGGTGTGTTGTCTTACAGAGTGTCTTGTTATTCTGCAATATACACATGAATTCCACAGTGTGCATTGTAGCTCTCTAAGATAATTCGTTGCAAAGACCAAATGGCGGCTGATGATGATCAACGGTGGTCAATTGGCAACGAAATCGAAGCTGGTCGGAGGTGGCGATGACATAAGGTGACCAGGGTGATAGTGCCCAAAGTTGGCCGACGGTTGTGGGTGGAGTTGGCCTGAGGCGAAAGCCACTAGAGTTGCCAGATGCAGTGATGAACGGAGCTGGCAGGCAGGGGTTGTTAGAGGCGGCGACGTTTACCGGCGGTGGTGACAGCCGGAGCGGTGGTGAGAGTCGGAGCGGTGGTCTATAATCGTTGGCGACAACAAAATATGAGGTGTTCACTGAATCTTCAGTGTAGGATGTAGGGCTTCAGATATTTCTTTTGAAGATTTTGATCTTCCAGTTGGCCAAGTGTAGCTCTTGGTCCTCTTTTAAGGAGGGAGTAGTGCTATGTTTATATAGCTCAAGCTGTAAATAATGAAGGATTCCAACCCATGCCAATCGGACAACCCAGAAAGATTTTGTTAATCAGACGACGTCTAGTGAATGATTGAGTGTGTTAATGATGTTAGATTGAGCGATCTTAGACCCGCATGATTTGTTTTGTCCAGACGTTTGATTTGACTAAAAGTTTGTTAGAGTCAGAATCTATTTTAATCTTCCAACTATGCCAAAAATCATTTTAAATATGATTTAATGGTTTAACCTGAGCTTGATTTGACTCGGGTTTGACGAATTTAGATTTGACTAGGGGTGTAAGTGAGTCAAGCAGACTTGTGAGCTGGTTCGAGCTCGGCTCGATGAGTAGATCGTGAACTGAGATTGATGAGCTAACAACTCAAACTCAAGCTAGCTTCGACTCGAATCATTAGCTCTTGAGTCAGATATTAAACATATTTAGAAAAAAACTTATTTCAATCATATCTTCAGCTAAATTGTTTATTCTATTTATCATTTTATATGATTAATTTAAATTAATACATTATTTTTTCTTTTAGGAAACAAATCTTTTCGAAAGTTCCTTTATACCGTCGGGCCCACAGCTTTCAAGTCTGAAAATGCGCGCGTGATAGTTGGGGTGGATAAGGTGCTTGTCAGCGTGAGGCGGGTAGATATCCCACGCAGCCATTCCTAAACAGTTCGTCACTGATCAAAATGCATAACATTTACACACTAACAAATTCAACGCATAATAATTTCTTTTCTATCTACAATTCTTATTTATTTACTTATCTCATATTAAACCATACATATTTACGCCCATAATATTCAAATATTTAGTAATATAAAATTTTAGTGTTAGATATGTAAAAACACAAAATAAATGTGGTATGTATGTAAATGCCTTTTCGATGTTGGTAAAGATGCAATTTCATCGATTAAAATTTAATATTTGGTTAAATTATATCGATATTGGAGCTGTTCCATTGAACCTACATCGCAAATCCACAGGCATTCCCTTCAGGTTCAGTGCACCACCTCAATATTATCTGTACTTATTTTATATTATTTAAATACGTCGGCTTTATTTTTAAAGCTGAAACTGATTTTCTTTTTTTTCTAATTTATTTTTTATAAATAAAGAACAGGCATTCTTAAGTGCGTTGAATGTACTGATAAGCGTGGGCCCAACAGCTGTCGCGGATCTGATAGACGGGGAGAGGAGGGCCCACCGAGGACAGGCTTTGAGGGGACAGGCCGCCTTCGAAGCAGGTCACGGAATCACCGACCCGCGGTAAGTTTGGGCCCGCTTTGGTCGGTCAGCCCATGGGCCGCCACGTACTGTACGAAGCGAGCGGATTCGAATGCCGCCACGTGGAAAGTACATCAATGCGCGTGCGAGAAGATGAGTTAGTGCCGGGGTTACGCGGCGCAGTACGAGGGGCGGGCCTGCTCTTTATCGGTCCTATTTGAACGCGTTGTGGGCCGCTCATTGTACGTGGGCTTTAGATCCTATTTTTGTATGCATGTCTGCGGAGCATCGTAAACTAACGAGCTCCTGTACTAGCACCATTTAGATATATAGCACAAAATTCTAATATTTGCACAAATAACTTCCCAATCTTTAATATTACATAAAAGTAGGATTATGCATGTGAATTTCTCTTTTCATTAAAGTATCAAAATGGTGTGTATATAAATATAAAAGTTTAGGTGTGAGATACATATGAATTAAGAAGTTAAATTTGAGCCATTTAATTCATGGCTATAATCCCATTTTAAAATGATAAATATGAAATATATTTAAATTTAATAGTTTACGAATAAATTTGTTATAAACACATCAAGTTTAAAATGCTAGTAATAATATATTTATATATTTAAATTATTAGTATAAAATATATATTTAATTTGGTTTAATTAATAAATAAAATTGAAGTCATAATGAGCTAGATAAGAAAATAAATGATCGCAATTGAATTAAAGGTTCTAAGCTTAAGTTCAGTGTCACGTTCCAATCGTGATGTACTTTTGGAAAGCTATTTTAAATTTATTTAATGTTTTAAAAAACTGATTTTTTTTTTCTACTGATTTGTCATTTGATGTGATATCCTGCCATTTGCACGTTATACCAATATTTTTTTTTCTACTGATTTGTTATGTCGAGATGTTTGATTTGACTAAAAGCTCTTGAATCATGAAGCCACAATCTGTCCAGCAATATTTACGTTTCGTTTTCTATGCTATTAAGGATATGGACTTCGCTTTTAGGGAGATTGAATTGAGAAATAAGCTCATCATCCATTTTAATTAAAAATAGTGGTAAAATATTATTAAGAATTTTAAGAAAATGACGAGAATGGAGTATGATGAGATATAATTGAAGAATAAGTGAGATCAGTTGAAAAAATGGTTGGAAATTGTGGAAGGAATTAAAATGAGGATCCACGGGTTTGGATTGGGATTCAATTAAACACACTATTGATGTTTCGGATGAATGGTAACTGTATGAATATATTGACCTAACCTTCTTTTCATTAATTTATCTTTCTGAACTGTATGAATATATTCACTTCCCCTTGTATTGCAGACAGTGCCAGCCGTCAAAAAATTCAAACTCAGTGGAATTGAACCTGATCTGGAAGAAAATTTGCACAGTATGTTTGGTGGGGTTGTGGCAACATGGACCAATGTCTGAACCCCTAGTGAGCAATGGTTTGCAGGCATACTTGAGAACTTGGATGTCGAGCAAGCAACTGGCTCTGGTGAAGGCTCAAGCCCAAACCAAAATGAAGTGGAGTCCACATGCAGGTCAAAAAGTCCAGTGGTGCAGAAAAAGAAAAAAAAAAAGAGCTGCTTTTATTAGAAGCCAAATAACGAAATTGGTGGTTTCATGCACCAATGACTTTGGGACTTCACAAACGATCTTCGTCGACAATGTTATCCGAGTTCTGAAGGCAACTTTAGAAGTTTATGAGGACATGTCTTTTTATTTGAATTCTATGAAGTTGCTGGCGGACCCGACTCGTATAGTGTTCTTCACGAAGATGACCCCTCACCAAAGGGTTAATTATTTACATCTTTTTTACGACAACACATACCATTGATTTTATTTAGTTTTCTTTACACTACTTGCATTTTTTTTTTCCAGTAGGTTTATCGAATTTCTGATTTCGATGTTCAACTATTGAACATATTATTAGATATTTTTTAAGTTCATTACTAATTATTGTATTTGTGACAGATAAATATTACTTGGTCGATGCTGGAAATCCCTTACTAAATATCACATTCCCGACTTTGAAAGATCCAATAATGTTGCTCGGGGAAGGAAAAAAGATGTTTAGCAAGATACACTTGTCCTTACGCCGTGTAATTGAAAAAACATTTGGAGTGTGGAAGAAAAATTAGGTCATACTGTGTGATATGCCGACTTATCCATTTTCAAAGCAGCTACAAAATAAAGTTGCCACAATGACTCTCCACAACTGTATTCGACTGCATCATTTACAAATAGACGTAAACTTCAGCATGACTACTGATGACAATTTACACGTCCCACCTGAAGAGTTCAAATATCACATAAAACAATCTATACCACAAGTAGAAGGAGATTCACAAGAAGGTTGCACTCAGGATGACGAATGTGCTGGATAAATGGTTGAATTGAGAGAGCGGATTACAGACGCCATTGTTGGATGTTGAATGGATTGATTCTTGTTTTTTTAATATAGCGCATGTTTATTTTCGTTCCTTGAATATTTGATGTTGATTGTTTGGGATTTTTACGTTGTAAGTGTTTTTTTTCTTTTTTTTTCTTTTATTTTTCTTTTGGCGCGTTTGAGAGGTCTATGATGAGACGTTATACCTTATGGGTTCTTCTGGATGGTCCGGTTGTCGAGTTGGTGTTCCTCTCATTTATTTCAACTTTATGGTTTCTGAGGTTCACCTAGATGGTCTTTTTTGATGATATGCATGTGTGACACATACGAGCTTGTTATTATGTGAGACTAAGAACCATTTTTTGACAGGGTATGTTGTCTTCTAGTAGTGATAAATTCGTTGGTTGATATACTAAGTTCTTTGAGAACTCATACCTACTTAATTGATTATTTCCGAAGAAAATTTATACATGTGTGATGACTAATGGATTGTATTTTAAAGCATTCAAAAAAGATGAACTCAAGGATTTATAGTACCTCTAAAGAATTGATGTGACACTGTGAACTTCGGAGTTTTCTACTGACGTCACGCAATCACATAGCTACGTGAGACATTTCTACAGGTGTCTGCGAATAAGCACGGAGAAGTGTGACTTCTTCCGGTGGGCGGACAAGTTGGAAGATTCCACCACTAAGAGTGATCGAGAATAGATGGCATCCCTGGAGAACGGTTTGGCTCGTGACATACTCCATCTCCATTTTAAAAATAATATTCTCATATTATTAAATGTTAATTTTATTAGTCTTTTTCTTAATTCTAGTAATAATGATACTCACTATTAAATGAGGTGTATATCTTATTTTTTGCACTATTATGAAGTAATTTTTTGCTTCTAAAATATATTGTTATGAGAGTTCTGTTGCAAACATCATTACTCGATACAGGCAAAATTATCATTTGTCCAGAAACAGCTATGTTGCAGCTGTTTTCAAACAACAATAAACAAATAACTAGCCAACTTATTCATAGCAGCTTCTACGCAGCACCTTTCTGGAGCAGCTGCTGCTCAACAACTTATTAATAAGCTGCGGCTGCCCAAAAAANAAGCTGCGGCTGCCCAAAAAAAAAAAAAAACTTAAGAGATTGTTACAGGTTTATTTTTTTGTCAGAATTTATTTTGAGCTCAAGGATAAATTTAACTTAAGTATTTGCATTGTATATCTCTTAGAACGTTTGTTGAGTAACCTTTGGTGGCTTATTATGTTAGCAACTATTTGATTCGAATTTGTTCAGTTGATGGATTGACTAGTAGAAGCTATTGAGTAAAAGCTGTCAAATAGGAATTGATGAATAAAAGTTGTTGAGCACCAACTACTGTGTTGAGGAGTTATCGAGTACGAATTGAAGAGTTGGTGGATTGCTGAGCACCGGCTTTTGAGTATGAGTTCTTGAGTTGATGAATAAGAGCTATCAAGTACATTAAGAGTCTTCAAGATATCTCTCTATGATAATTGATGAATAAGAGCTATCAAGTACAATAAGAGTCTTCAAGATATCTCTCTGAGCATTATCTTCCTTTTATGAATGATTTGAGTTTTTAATTGAATTATAAAAAAAATATTTTAACAAATGTAAATAAGTAATCAATCTATTATAAAAAGAGGACTCATATAAAATCACATATTAAATAAATTGATAATTAATTTTTACATAGACATGCTGCAAAGTATTAATTGAGCTTCTTAATAAGTCTCTTAAGACTCCTTGAATGATATTGCTCATGATCATAAATCAATCAAACACTATAATAGTAGCATTTTAGTAATTATAAGTGTTAAACCTTTGTCAATTTGTTAATTAAAACATCATTAACATGCTTCAATATGGCTAAGTTATGAGAAACTTGTTGAGTGCATTTTTCACTTGTAGCCCTACTTAGTTTATTTTTTGTTCTTTTCTAATTGAAATATTTGTTGCTTATAACTAAAAGATTTTCATTCTTCTAAATCGTTTAAATGTCATGGAAGTGTCGCATAATGAAATATTTCTAATGGTAGAGCTGAAAATTGACATTATATCATCTAATTATTGAATGAAAATCTCACACATGTGAATGATGATGACCATGTTTAGAACTAAACAAAGAAGAATAATAATAATTTAAGTTAATATTATAATTAAATGCATAAAATAAATATTTAAGAAATAATTAATAAAGAATCACTTTATATATATAATATTAAATATCAATTTTTAAATTTTTTTAGTAGTTTAAAAACAAATTCTTGAATTATAATATGTTTCAACTATATTTTTTATTAATTATTTTTTAAAAGAGTCAGCTCACAAACTAACGAGTCGAGACAAACAAACTCGAGCTTGGTTTGTTAACTCAATGAGTTCAACTCACGAGGTACTTATCAAGTCAAGCCTGAACCAACTCCTGAGTCAACATGGCTTCACTTGCATCCTTACACTTCATATGCACCATACAAGACCATTCAATATTAGGTAAATTGCAACAAATTTCCTTCAATCTTAAATATAATATTTTTACAACTCCTTAGCAAACTAAAACCAATTACATTTTATCCCCTTATTTCAAGTTCTCTAAAGGTAAAAACCAATACAAATTCCCAAACATATTATTATACAACATCACAAAATAAGGAACCATAAAACAATAAAATTTTAATATTTTCAACCAATGTGCTACAAATTCGAGCACATCCCTCCTTTATAATTAAATTTAAGGAGACGACGAACAAAATAGAGCTCAAAATAGAGCGAACTTTCATTATTTCTATGACTATCTTCAGCTCGGCTGAAAACTCAATAATCTGAACATCCAGTAAGAAAATTTTCTACTTTATAATTTTTTTCCTATCCAAAAGTACCTGTCCAAGCAGAAAATATGAACAAAGCATTAGAGAAGAAGAGCTTAGGATTAACAGTTATGCTATTGAAGCTTTTCTGTGTCAATCAAAACATCCNAGTAAAAAAAAAAAAGATAAAAACTTATCTCAAATCCTGCACCAAACACTTGAAGTTCCTTTGCATCTCTTCTCTCTTACAACACTCTCAATATAAAACAAAAATAAAAAGGATAAATATGTGTTGTCTGAAAATCTCTCCAACTAACTCACCAATTTTAGAACTTTCAAAACTTTTCCAGTACTTTCAGGACCCCCTTTTAAAGTCTAAATCTTCCATCTTTTATAATTCTTCAAAAGGTGCCTTGGTATCTCTTCAAAATGTAACTTGATTCGAGGTATTTCCCCAAGAGATACATCCTTTCGCAATAATTTTTGTCCATGGTGATTGTAACCACCTCTTAAGCCAATAGGTGCCCCAAAAACTTCTTCAACATTTGCAAAAACTAAATTTAATCATCCAATAAACTGCAACTGGCGCTTAAGCGCGGGGCCTCTGGCGCTTAGGCACGGCCTTCTCTATTTAACCTACACTTAAGCACTTGATCTGACGCTTAGGTGCCAAAACACTTTTGCACATTTATCACATATTTGCTCCAAATTTGATCTTTTTTCACTCCTTTATTTTACCTTTGTACCTGTACTTGAAAGAAAAACACAGAAATACCTTCAATTATAGTTGAATATCTTAAAAATAAGTATAAAAATGTGTCTAAAAACACTATGAATTTTAGGCGTATCATAATCCCCCAAAAGTAAAATGTTTCTTGTCCTCAAGTGACTCTTCAATCTTTAAAAAATAAATATGTATGATATGTATATGAGTTTCTTTAGGAGTTACTAAAATTTAGATTTAGAAATATAGTAGTCCAATTTAGAAAAAATATTCAGTAAATGAGACCAACTTAAAGTTTAGAATTTTTTAATGTTAAGAAAGTTAAAAATATGAATTTCTATTTAATTTAAAAATACTGTAAGTCTTCCAAATTTAGAATTTAGTTCTTTTATTATCTCCACTTAAAAATTTTTATGAAGAATAATTTTACTTACAATATTATATCTATAAGCTTAAGATTTTCTCAAGTTCTATACTTTAAAAAGATCAAATTTATAACCAATTTTTGATTAGGCACTAATCCTCAAGCTTCTCCTCCCTCACTTTTCTTCTTCTTCTCTTTTTTTTTTCTTTTTTTTTTCTTTTTTTTAGGCAAGGATTACTATATCTGGATATACCTTTAATAATTTTAAATTTTACTTTTCCTTTCCTAAAGCAAAGTTTTGNCTTTTCTTCTTCTTCTCTTTTTTTTTTCTTTTTTTTTTCTTTTTTTTAGGCAAGGATTACTATATCTGGATAGACCTTTAATAATTTTAAATTTTACTTTTCCTTTCCTAAAGCAAAGTTTTTATAGAAAACTTTTACTTTATAAATATATTAATAGCTTTGAAAATTATTTTTAATAAAAGAAATTTAAGTATTAAAAATAGAAGTCTAAATTTCTAAAATTGTCAAAAATACAATGTTTCTTACTAAAGATAGTTGCTTATATAATCATTTTCTATACTAAAAACTTTTAACTTAAAGTTTTCTTCATTACTCAAAATTTCAACTAAATTCTCTTTCTCACTTCTAAAATCAAATTTTTACTTCCCTAATATAACTTCAAATACATGATCAATTTTTCTTTTTAAATCAAATTCACTTGTAGTTCATTTGAGAACAAATAAAATTAAATTTTTGAAAATGTTTTCATCCCTCCAATCTTAAATTTTTAACAAATTAAACAGTTTAGCATTAAATACATATAAGCAGGAATGAAAATTAAAATAACTGCTAATAATAATTTTTATGCCCTAATGATATAAGTAGAAAACTAAGAACAGGAGTAAAATTAATTTTGATCAAAATTTATAGTATTTCATTTCAATTCAACATGTAGAGATTCAATAGACTTCTTAACAGTGGGTATAAACATAAAAGCAAACTAACACACTAACTTGACTTCACAATCTCAACATAAAACAAACTCACAAACATGATAAAAGAAAAATACGGGGTAGTAGTTTCTAAAATTTAATATTTAAGACCTAAGTTAGCAAGATTTTCATCTTTTCAAAAGACAGAATTAAGTTAANATTAAATTGTGAAAATCCATATTTTCTCCTCTGATGTTTTAATTAACCTATCAGTAGGGTTACATAAAAATTCAAAGTCATTTGACTTGGATTTGGTAAATTATGAAAGTTTGAAGTAAGCAGTAATGTTACATAAAAATTTCAAAGTCATTTGACTTAAATTTGACAAATTATGAAAATTGGAAAGGGGTAAAATGGTAATTTTGGATATTTTGGCCTTAATGAATATTTAGGCTTAATCAAAATGGAGGGGCAAATTGTAATTTTGGATATTTTGGCCTTAATGAACATTTAGGTTTAATAAAATAGGAAATGGGTAATTTCTGATATTAATTAACTCATTTGATGATTTTCAATCAAAAATTACCCTTAGGGGCAAAATGGTAATTTTGAACATTTTGACCTTAATGAACATTTAGACTTAATACAAACAGAAAGGGTTTCTGATATTAATTAACTCATTTGATGATTTTCAATAAAAAATGGGCTTAATTGGTAGAAATCCACTTTTTTTTATATTAATTAACTCATTTGATGATTTTCAATCAAAAATGGGCTTAATTGGTAGAAACGCACTTCATTTTACTAAATCATAAGATAATTC
>JXCR01148738.1:153965-194253 GCA_002079205.1 Phalaenopsis hybrid cultivar | reverse complement strand
TCATATCATCATCATTAAGCTAATAATTTCAAATATATAGGGCATTTCAGGTTGGTATTATGAACTCCTATTTTTCACTAATTTATGAGTATCGTCTCATTGTTGAATATAATTTTCACAAATCATTTTGAACAACTTCTAATCATTTTATTACTAATCGTTTACCACTAATTTAATAAACTTATCTAAAATGCACATTTTCTATCTGTTATTGTGCGTGTCCAAACCATCTAATCTTATCTATTTTTACTTATCTCTTTGTTTATTATTTATTATTTATTTATTTTTTTTATGAAAAGGGAACGGCCAAAGGCTATTATACGAGTCTCTAGCCATCCCTAATGTGTCTAACAATTCGAGTACCGCTCCTTAAGGCCAACTGTACCAGAGGAGAATACCATAAATGCCAACCAACAGGCCGGGATACAGGACACAATTAGTTTATTTCAATAGGTATCACTCCAATTTTATCCTCTATATAAATACTCCTTGATTTATATTTCCTAATTTTGACAATCATACAAAAAGTATCATTTTTATCACACTCAACTTAGATATCAATGTTTATTGTTTAAAGCTTAATTTTAGTATCCAAGGCCAACTTCATAACTAAGGTNTGTATTGTTTTAAATCTAGGATTGGTGAAGCACGTATGTTGGAGCAAGGAATACTAGCATCATGATTGATATGTTGGATTGCTAGTCGTCTTCATTAGGTAGATGACTCTGTACTAAATAAGGCATAAACGTATTATTCCTTGTTATACGTCGATCATTTGTTACTTCTTGATATGCTTTGGTTGATGATAATATATTATGAAATATGCTAATTTATTTATAGTATTTCATATGATCATATTAATATGATGTGATACGTATCTTTACCATTTCACTTGTTCACAAATACTAGAAAAATTTTTGTACTGTCATGACTGCCAAAATTACTTACAGCTTCTGCGAATTATGTATTAATGATGATTAAGTCTTCATCATATGACCTTTAATTTAGTATGAAATTATATAATATGTGAATGTATGTATGTGCATATATTTATACTTGCTAGCCGGACCGACAGATCCACAAAATGATGAGTATTGAGAAATCAATGAATTTCTACATGATTGGGGCCTATTGTATCTGATTTCATTGAGTTATACAGACATGTATGATACGAATATGATGAAATGAATAATATCATTTATATATGTAAAAATACATCATGCTTGTAAGTAAATCTCACATTTGAACAAAATGATCTTTAGTTTACATAAATAATTTTTTATGAACTTTGCTGTATAATAAGCACTATAAATGATATAAAAATTTAAAAATCCTATCTTTTATATATTATGTACTTTTTATAGCATAATATTTACTTTCACTTATGTTCATTTTTTTATCGTATCTTGCCGCCACATCTTATCGTTTATATTTTATTTTGTATGGTTTCACTTATGCTTGTTATTTTATGACTTTCTGGTCATTAGTTATGCATCATCTAGAGGAGGCATTCGAGGCTTATACTTCAAGTATGCTTGGAAGGTGATTAAGAATAGATTATNCGTATCTTGCCGCCACATCTTATCGTTTATATTTTATTTTGTATGGTTTCACTTATGCTTGTTATTTTATGATTTTCTGGTCATTAGTTATGCATCATCTAGAGGAGGCATTTGAGGCTTATACTTCAAGTATGCTTGGAAGGTGATTAAGAATAGATTACTAGTTACATTAATAGATAAATTATTCCTTGGATGAATTACATACTAATTAAGTTTTAATTGCTTTCGTGAATAATTTATAGGTGTTATTGAATTTAAATGCTCCGATGATCTTATTAACAAACTAAAAAAAATTAAAATAATTCTTATATTATTTTAATTTATTTCTTAACCTTTTAGCTTGCACCCTCCTGCTTTCTTTCAACCCAGTGGGCAAGTTGCGACAATAGTTGTAAAAATCGTGCACATACACCNGTACTGTACGAAGCGAGCGGATTCGAAGGCCGCCACGTGGAAAGTGCATCAATGCGCGTGCGAGAAGATGAGTTAGTGCCGGGGTTACGCGGCGCAGTACGTGGGGCGGGCCTGCTCTTTATCGGTCCTATTGTTTTCGATTTTAACGCGTTGTGGGCCGCCCATTGTACGTGGGCTATAGATCCTATTTTTGTATGCATGTCTGCGGAGCATCGTAAACTAACGAGGTCCTGCATTAGGGCCATTTAGATATATAGCACAAAATTCTACTATTTGCACAAATAGCATCCAAATCTTTAATATTACACAATAGTAGGATTATGCATTAGGTGTGAAATACATAAATACATAATAAATTAGTGTTTTGTATGTGAATTTTCCTTTTTAATAAATTTGAAGGTTAAACAGACTGACTTGTAATGATAAATGATGACAGAATTAAAATTGATGAATTAAGAAGTTAAATTTGAGCAATTTAATTCATGCTTATAAGCCCATTCTAAAATGATAAATATGAAATATATTTAAATTTAATAGTTTAAGAATAAATTTGTTATAAATACATCAACTTTAAAATGTTAGTAATAATATATTTATATATTTAAATTATTAGTATAAAATATATAATTAATTTGGTTTAATTCATAAATAAAATTGAAGTCATAATGAGCTAGATAAGAAAATAAATGATCACAATTGAATTAAAGGTTCTAAGTTTATCTAGATTCTTATCCTCTTCTCTTTATTTAATGTTTTAAAAAACTGGTTTTTTTTTGTTCTACTGATTTGTCATTTGATGTGATATCCTGCCATTTGCACGTTATACCAATCTCTTGTCAGTGCAAAAGCTATTAAATCATGATGCCACAATCTGTTCAGCAATATTTACGTTTAGTTTTCTATGGTATTAAGGATAAGAATTCTCCTTTTAGGGAGTTTGAATTCAGAAATATGCCCATCATCCATTTTAATTAAAAATAGTGGTAAAATATTATGAAGAAATTCAAGGAAATGATGGGGGATGGAGTACGATGAGATATAATTGAAGAAAAAGTGAGATAAGGAATTAAAACGAGCATACACGAGTTTGGATTGAGATTCAATCAAACACAATGCTGATGTTTCGGAGGAATGGTAGGTTGAGAAATTTGAGGTAAGAATATATTCACCTAACCTTCTTTTCATCAATTTCTCTTTCTGAATTGTATGAATATATTCACTTCCGTTTGTATTGCAGACAGTGCCAGCCGCCAAAAAATTCAAAATCGGTGGAATTGAACCTGATCTAGAAGAAAATTTGGACCGTATGTTTGGTGGGGTTGTGGCAACATAGACCAATGTCTGAACCCCTAGTGAGCAATAGTTTGCAGACAAAAACGAGAATTTGGATGCCGAGCAAGCAACTGGCACTGGTGAAGGCTCAAGCCCAAACCAAAATGAAGTGGAGTCCACATGCAGGTCAAAGCGTCCAATGGTAGAAAAAAAGAAAAAAAAGAGCTGCTTTTATTAGAAGCAAAATAACAGAACTGGTGGCTTCATGCACCAGTGACCTTGGGACTTCACAAACGATCTCCATCGACAATGTTATCTAAGTTCTGAAGGCAACTTTAGAGGTTTATGAGGACATGTCGTTTTATTTGAACTCCAAGAAGTTACTGGCGGACCCGACCCGTAGAGCGTTCTTCATGAAAATGACTCCTCACCAAAGGGTTAATTATTTACATCTTTTTTACGACAACAAAGACCATTGACTTTATTTAGTTTTTTTTGCACTACTTGTATTTATTTTCCAGTAGGTTTATCGACTTTCTAATTTCGATGTTCAACTATTGAACATATTATTAAATATTTTTTTAAGTTTATTACTAATTATTGTATTTGCGACAAACAAATATTACTTGGTCGATGCTGGAAATCCATTACTAAATATCACATTCCCGACTTTGAAAGATTCAATAATGTTGCTCGGGGAATGAAAAAAATGTTTAACAAGAGACACTTGTCCTTAAGCCGTGTAATTGAAAAAAACATTTGGAGTGTGGATGAAAAATTAGGTCATACTGTGTGATATGCCGACATATCCATTTTCAAAGCAAGTACAAAATAAAGTTGCCACAATGACTCTCCATAACTATATTCAACGACATCATTTACAAATAGACGTAAACTTCAGCATGACTTATGTGATCATTTACACGTCTCACCTGAAGAATTCAAATATTACATAATACAATCTATACCACAAGTAGAAGGAGATTCATAAGAAGGTTGCACTCAGGATGACGAATGTGCTGGAGAAATAGTTGAATTGAGAGAGCGGATTACAGACACCATTGTTGGATGTTGAATGGACTGATTCTTGTTTATTTTATATAGTACATGTTTATTTTCGTTCCTTGTATATTTGATGTAGATTGTTTGGGGTTTTTACGTTGTTTGTAAGTGTTTTTTTCCCTTTTTTTATTTTTCTTTTGGCGGGTTTGAGAGGTTCATGATGAGACGTTATACCTTATGGGTTCTTCTGGATGGTCCGGTTGTCGAGTTGGTGTTCCTCTCATTTATTTCAATTTTACGGTTTCTGAGGTTCTCCTAGATGGTCTTTTTTGGTGATATGCATATGTAACACATACGAGCTTGGTATTATGTGGGACAACGAATGATTTTTTGACAAGATTTGTTGTCTTCTAGTAGTGATAAATTCGTTGGTTGATATACTAAGTTCTTTGAGAACTCATACCTACTTAATTAATTATTTCTAAAGAAAATTTATACATGTGTTATGACTAATGGATTGTATTTTAAAGCATTCAAAAAAGATGAACTCGAGGATTTATAGTACCTCTAAAGAATTGATGTGACACTGTGAACTTCAGAGTTCTCTACTGACGTCACTTCAACCACATAGCTACGAGAGACATTTCTACATGTGTCTGCGGAGAAGTACAGAGAAGTGTGACTTCTCTCAATGGGCAGACAAGTTGGAAGATTCCACCACTGAGAGTGATCGAGAATAGATGGCATCCCTGGAGGACGGTCTAGCTTGTGACATACGCCATCTCCATTTTAAAAATAATATTCTCATATTATTAAATGTTAATTTTAATAGTCTTTTTCTTAATTCTAGTAATAATGATACTCACTGTTAAATGAGGTGTATATCTTATTTTTTGCACTATTTTGAAGTAAATTTTTGCATCTAAAATATATTGTTATGAGAGTTCTGTTGCAAACATCATTACTCCATATAGACAAAATGATTATTTGTCCAGAAACAGCTGTGTTGCAGCTGTTTTCAAATAAAAATAAACAAATAACCAACCAGCTTATTCGTAGCAGTTTCTACGCAGCACCTTTCTGGAGCAGCTACTGCGCAACAACTTATTAATAAGATGCGGCTGCCCCAAAAAAAAACCTTAAGTAAGAGATTGTTACATGTTTATTTTTTTGTCAAAATTTAATTTGAGCTCAAGGATAAATTTGACTTGAGTATTTGCATTGTTTATCTCTTGGAAGGTTTGTTGAGTTACCTTTGCTGGCTTATTAGGTTCGCAACTATTTGATTCGAATTATTTCAGTTGACGGATTGACTAGTAGAAGCTATTGAGTAAGAGCTGTCAAATAGGAATTGATGAATAAAAGTTGTTGAGCACCAACTGCTGTGTTGAGGAGTTATCGAGTACGAATTGAAGAGTTGGTGGATTGCTGAGCACCGGCTTTTGAGTATGAGTTCTTGAGTTGATGAATAAGAGCTATCAAGTACATTTGTTGAATACTAACTACCAACAAGGATGACTGCTTGTTACAACTCGCCTAAATTTATATTTAATAAAATAAACAATATATTTTTTTAGTATTCATGCGTTATTTACTATGTAGTTTTACTTTAGGGTTCAAGACCCCATACACAATATATACATTAGAATCATTAAGGGTCCGTTTGGTGCAGCTTATAAGTGTGGGCGGCGTTTTCAAAACACTGTCGTGCCGTTTGATTCGCGCGGTTCGTCAGCTTATCTGAAACTGTTTAGGTTTTTACCCTAAACGCATGCCGTAAGTCGACCTCTGCAGCCGACCCGCGGGCCACGTTTTAGGATAAAAAGCTTATCTTGAAACGCAAAAACTGCCCCAAACAGACCCTAAGAGTCTTCAAGATATCTCTCTATGAGAATTATCTTCCTTTTATGAATGATTTCTTGTTTCTACTAAACCTAAATTGAGTTTTTAATTGAATTATAAGGAAACACTTTAACAAATGTAAACAAGTAATCAATCTATTATAAAAAGTAGACTCATATAAAATCACATATTAAATAAATTCATAATTAATTTTTACATAGGCATACTGCAAAGTATTAATTGAGCTTCTTAATAAGTCTGTTAACACTCCTTAAATCATATTGCTTATGATCATAAATCAATCAAACACTATAATAGTAGCAATTTAGTATTTATAAGTGCTAAACCTTTGTCAATTTGTTAATTAAAACATCATTAACATGCTTCAATATGGCTAAGTTATGAGAAACTTGTTGAGTGCACTTTTCACTTGTAGCCCTACTTAGTTTGTTTTTTGTTCTTTTTTAATTGAAATATTTGTTGCTTATAACTAAAAAAGTTTCATTCTTCTAAATCGTTTAAATGTCAAGGAAGTGTTGCATAATGAAATATTTCTAATGGTGGAGCTGAAAATCGGAGATTTTATCATCTAATTATTGAATGAAAATCTCACACATGTGAATAATGATGACCATGTTTAGAACTAAACAAAGAAGAATAATAATAATTTAAGTTAATATTATAATTAAATGACTGAAATAAATATTTAAGAAATAATTAATAAAGAATCACTTTATATATAAAATATTAAATATCAATTTTTAAAAAATTTTAGTAGTTTAAAGATAAATTCTTGAATTATAATATATTTCAACTATTATTTTTATTAATTATTTTTTTTAAACGAGTCAGCTCACAAACTAACGAGTCGAGACAAACAAACTCGAGCTTGGTTTGTTGACTCAATGAGTTCAACTCACGAGGTACTTATCAAGTCAAGCCTGAACCAACTCCTGAGTCAACATGGCTTCACTTGCTTCCTTACACTTCATATGCATAAAATTCTATTACCATACAAGACCATTCAATAGTAAGTAAATAGCAACAAATTTCCTTCAATCTTAAATACAATATTTGTACAACTCCTTAGCAAACTAAAACCAATAACATTTTATACCCTTATTTCAAGTTCTCTAAAGATAAAAAACAATAAAAATTCCCAAACATATTATCATACAACATCACAAAATAAGGAACCATAAAAAAATAAAATTTTAATATTTTCAACCAATGTGCTACAAATTCGAGCACATCACTCCTCAAATATTTATAATTAAATTTAAGGAGAGGACGAACAAAATAGAGCTCAAAATAGAGCGAACTTTCATTATTTCTATGGCAATCTTCAGCTCGGCTGAAAACTCAATAATCTGAACATCCAGTAAAAAAATTTTCTACTTTATAATTTTTTGCCTATCCAAAAGTACCTGTCCAAGCAGAAAATATGAAGAAAGCATTAGAGAAGATGAGCTTAGGATTAACAGTTATACTATTGAAGCTTTTCTGTGTCAATCAAAACATCCCAATAACTGTAAGAAAAACAAAAATTACAGAAAATTTAAAAAAAAAATTACAGCTTTTATAAATTTAAATAAAAAAATCTGTGTCACTTCACCTAAACTTTAAATAACATATTCAGATTTCAGATGGTCAAAACATATTCAGTTTAATAGGATATTGGTAACTAATTAATGAATCTGCAAACTGGACATATAGGTCCCTCTGTCTATTCTTTGGAGCTCAAGAGAAATCTAATCACCTTGAAGGGTTAAAAAGGAATATATATATATATATATACATACCATTCAATTTTTATGTATTCATGTATCTAACACCTAAACTCCAATTTTTACATAGATGCTGCCTTATCTTTCACCTTTTAAAAGTTAAAATGACGATCTTTTTTATGTATGAAACATTTCGGTGGTGTAAACGAGAATAATAAGATTTAGGTGATATGTAAATACATAGGAATTGAGTGGTACGTCCATAAATACCACCCACGAAAAAAAAATAATCACAACAATAAAACAATCATTCGTGCCAAATATCTATTTTTTTTCTCTTGATCAAGCTCATGCCCTTTTAAATCCACCCTTATTTGTCTAACATTATCTCTCATTGTTTGAAACTTAACATGCACCATCCAGCTTCGTCGTCATATCATCATCATTAAACTAATAATTTCAAATATATGGGGCATATCAGGTTGGTATTATGAACTCCTATTTTTCACTAATTTATGAGTATCGTCCGGTTGTTGAATATAATTTTCACAAATCATTTTGAACAACTTTTAATCATTTTGTTACTAATCATTTAACACTAATTTAATAAACTTATCTAATATGCACATTTTCTACCTGTTATTCTGCGTGTCCAAACCATCTAATTTTATCTATTTTTACTTATCTCTTTTTATTTATTTATTTATTTTTATTTTTATTTTTTAATGAAAAGGGAACGGCCAAAGGCTATTATACGAGCTTCTAGCCATCCCTAATGTGTCTAACAATTCGAGTACTGCTCCTTAAGGCCAACTGTGCCAGAGGAGATTCAAACCTCTGACCTGAGGGGTCTTATACCATGAATGCCAACCAACAGGTCGGGGTACGCGACACAATTAGTTTATTTTCACTAGGTATCACTCCAATTTTATCCTCTATATAAATACTCCTTGATTTATATTTCCTAATTTTGACAATCATACAACATAGAGTATCATTTTTATCACAGTCAACTTAGATATCAATGTTTATTGTTTATAGCTTAATTTTAGTATCCAAGGCCAACTTCATAACTAAGGTAAAGATGAATGGTACCAATGTCATTTCATATGTTTCTATGAACTGCCTTATTTGGGTTATAGATGAAAGCACATTTTGGCTGTTATCTCTAAATTGTACATCACAAAGAGAATAAAGGATAACCTGGATGCTTAATTTTAATGCCTCATATCCTTATCTATAATAAATAAAGTTATAATAATTCAAATTAATTAAAATCCAAATATTATAAGTCCAAATATTGATAAGTCCTCAAAATTTAATAATGAGTGATTATCTTGATAATTCCTCTACTGATGATTTTTTGGTCTCCAAACCATGTTAACATTCAAATGAATCAAATTATCATTCTGATTAGATTCAACTTAGCTCCATCTGCATAAAATTGATTGGTTCCCATATTTTCAATTTACAAATTAAACTTGATTTATATCCTCATATGATTTTACTTATTAAACAATTTTACCAGTTGATGATCTGTAAATTGACCTTAATATTGCACATGAGTTTCACTTCTAATTGATAATTTGGCAAAGTCTTAAGTTCGAAAACCAATATTAAATCATAATGCAGCTAAATGAAGCAAGGAATAAAAGTCAAAGAAATCAATTTAGAATTCAGAGCAATAAGGGTTCACCAATTAAAACAAACACTTTTCTTCTTTCATGTAAAAATATGATGATCCATTTAAAAATAATTCAAGGATCAACAAATTCAAACTGAATTTAGAGAAGAGAGAGGATCAAACCCACCATAAAAAAGCCACAAAGATGAACAAAATAAACATTCTTCTCCAAACTTGTTTAATCTCGTCACAAACCTCAAATCCTTTGTCACACAAAAGAAAGAATAAAATTAAAGAGATAAAAAAGGTAAGATCTAACAATAATAACTAAATAACCCATTTCTTTGCTCTGGAATAGAACAGTCCAGCCAGATCAGGTACAGCCGGGTTTCATCCCCACCCGGTCACCTCACAGGCTCTTAAACCTTAATGCAAGGGGATGAGCACAAGAAAGAGAGAAAGAAGCAACTGTGAGCGAGTTTGCGAAAAGCAATTGTTGAAACCAAAGCAAGAATTGATGTCAACTCTAAGGACAAACAATGTCACGACAAAAATAAGTAAGAGCTGGTTCAGTGGCTTCAACAGCTTTGACAACTTGATTAAGAGGATGTCGAGGGAAGGGAGGAAAGAAGAGAAAGGGGAAGGAAGTTTTAAATTTCTCCCTCTTCTTCCTCTCCTTACAGTATCATCATCTTCATCTCCAAGTGCTTAAGAAGGTGAACCTTAACTCTATTTCCTCAAATTGCTATTACGGTTTCAATAAATTATTGTATTGAATAATAAACTCTAGATTAATTTAATCATGTTATCATTGTTTATGCATATTACTGTTTCTATGACTAATTCATGTATACATGAAGATTAATGATGGAGTAGAAAATAAAACTATCAATTCATAATTTATAGTTTATTGAGGGTAATTCTTATCTAACTTAACATATAAAAAGAGATTGAGAATATGAAAGCGATCATGAATATACATTTAGATTAATTTTGTTATAACATGTAATTAACGATAGTTTATGCGTGTGTAAAAGGATCCACTATGTTATTCGTGTACTGCTTTGAATGCATGATTGATGTGTATTGTTTTAAATCTAGGATTGGTGAAGCACGTATGTTGGAGCAAGGAATACTAGCATCATGATTGATATGTTGGATTGCTAGTCGTCTTCATTAGGTAGATGACTCTGTACTAAATAAGGCATAAACGTATTATTCCTTGTTATACGTCGATCATTTGTTACTTCTTGATATGCTTTGGTTGATGATAATATATTATGAAATATGCTAATTTATTTATAGTATTTCTTATGATCATATTAATATGATGTGATACGTATCTTTACCATTTCACTTGTTTCACAAATACTAGAGAAATTTTTGCATTGTCGTGACTGCCAAAATTACTTATGGCTTCTGCGAATTATGTATTAATGATGATTAATTCTTCATTATATGACCTTTAATTTAGTATGAAATTATATAATATGTGAATGTATGTATGATGGATATATTTATACTTGCTAGCCAGACCGACAGATCCACAAAATGATGAGGGTTGAGAAATCAATGAATTTCTACATGATTGGGGCCTACTGTACTGATTTCATCGTGTTATACAGACATTTATGATACGAATATAATGAAATGAATAATGTCATTTATATATGTAAAAATACATCATGCTTGTAAGTAGTTCTCACATTTGAACAAAATGATCTTTAGTTTACATAAATAATTTTTATGAACTTTGTTGTATAATAAGCACTATAAATGATATATATATTTAAAAATCCTATCTTTTAAATATTATGTACTTTTTATAGCATAATATTTATTTTCACTTATATTCATTTTTTTATCGTATCTTGCCGCCACATCTTATTGTTTATATTTAGTCTGTATGGTTTCACTTATGCTTGTTATTTTACGATTTTTTGGTTATTAGTTATGCATCATCTAAAGGAGGCATTCGAGGCTTATACTTCAAGTATGCTTGGAAGTTGATTAAGATTAGATTTCTAGTTACATTAATAGATAAATTATTCCTTGGATGAATTACATACTAATTAAGTTTTAATTGCTTTGGTGGATAATTTATAGGTGTTATTGAATTTAAATGCTCCGATGATCTTATTAGCAAACTAAAAAAAATTAAAATAATTCTTATATTATTTTAATTTATTTCTTAACTTTTTAGCTTGCACCGTCCTGCTTTCTTTCAACCCAGTGGGCAAGTTGCGACAATAGTTGTAAAAATCTTGCACATACACTCCTTTATGTTCACACTCACTCTTTATTTATCTCAAAACCAAAACCCCACAAATAATGACATGCACACTGAAGCCATATGTCAGACATCTGCATTCTCCATTTATAAGATTTAAAGGAAATGAATTTCAAATCAAAATCAGGTTTAAATTTTGGATCTTTATGATGCCCAAAACCAACGCTTAAGAAAGATTTCTAAAATGCATTTGTCACATACCAAGATGGATTCATTGACAACAAAATCCACAATTAATTTTAATACCCCAGAAGCATCTATCTCCTCTCTTTGATAATGGTGCAACCTGACACTAAGATAGATTATACAAAATAAGATTAATCAACCTAATCATCTCTAATAGTCACCACCTCAACATGTGTCATCCTTTATTCCATAAATTGATTTTCAACTAAGAAGCTAAATTTATTTGTGGCAATGGAGAAAAAGGATTCGTATAGCCTACCCCACGTAGTGGGATTAAGGCTTTGTTGTTGTTGTTTCCCAAATCACATTGCTTGATGAAGTTGAAGTATCCCCGTTCAAGATACTCCCTGCAACATATAGTATCCAGCAACTCTCTTTACTTCAATAAAACCAAAGAAAATTTGTAGATTTTATTAACTTTGATATCTCTTGAGAACTTGCATCACGCATCATTGAACCAACTCAGAAAAATAATATTCATGACAAGATTTGTGGCCACTTGATTTCTATTAAAATCTTAGTCGCATCATCCTGCATCCTCAGTTTCACAATGCCAAAATCAACACTCTTAGTTGCAACATTATTTCTTAGCCACTAATACAAGACTAAAAATTGAATGCAATTCCTTATGAAAAAATATACATTATTAATTTCCTAAAACTGAAATTCATTGATCCCTACTTCTCTCTTCAACAATCACCAAAACATCATCACTTAGATCGATAACTAACCAATCTACAACAACACTAGTATCTATTAACTTATCCTCCTTGTTGAGTTCCCTTAGTATGTTGCTGCTTCCTCTTCAAATGTTAACAATCCTACTTATTACCCACTTTCTTCTTAACAAAAAAGCATTTCATGTCCTTATATCACAAGGTGAATTTTTATATTCGTTAAAGAATAATTGCTTCCCAAAAGGTCCCCTCATAACCATTAATCCATGATCCATTAGTTTACTTGCATTCTCCTACACCATCAAGTTTACCAACCACGTCTTTAAAAATAGCTAATATTGTAACACAATCTAAGCTAATTGAATATTTTTCATATAATATGATGCCCTGAGAAAAGCTCAAAGAGGGAGCTAAAAAAACAAGTTTAACAATAATCAAAATTCATCATCAACCCCTACATTGATGTTCCTCAAATATCGAATAAGGGAAATAAATTTGGCATGCACAAGTAAATTCTTTGTTTTAGCTAAAAAGGCATATCTTCTTGCATGCACCAGTAAAATCTTTGTTCTTAATAAAATTTATTAGAGAGATTTTTTATTATGTACAAAAACTCATAAGTTACCCTGCAACCCACTGAAGTGATTTCCTACAAGACCTCTATCAAAATCACAGTCGCCAAACATAATTGGATGATTGAGAGACATTTTTCATCCAGCTCTACTTTACCATATTAATTCATAGAATCATGCATATTCTAATGTCATATGAGCGCCCATAAAAATTCTTATTTAGTTAATAATCCTCACATCTTGGTTCTTCAAACCCCAAAATACTTTCTCACATCAAATTTCTCAATCTCATGCTTAACAATCATTGTATTTAATAGTAGGTTTTGATACCAATTGTTAATAAAAACACCTAAATTAATGTGGAAATGCCTACGAAAGCATTCATCATGATTCATGAATGTGCAAAAAATTAATAAAGAGATAAAGCACCACAGGAGGAGACTAAATTTTACGTTGTTTATCTAATAAACTTACAACCATGACAGATGGGAAAATATTTAATCCAAAGAGCCACACATGTAGACAAATAAAATACACATTAAGAAATAACTTTTTCATAAACAAAAGTACACCCAAACTAACCACCTAACCACAAAAGGGAAGCCTTAAATCTCTTTAGTCACATATATGCGGGAAACATTAAATATAAAGAATAAATACATAAGGTTTAACTAATAATAAAAACTTGGCTATTTAAAAATTTCTCAAAAAGATAAATTCCCACATGTTTATAGAATCATTATAAAATTTATGGCATACTTGAGCTTCCACCGTGACAGGATGGTAGTCCTTCATGGTCACAATTTTTTTTTTGGGGTTCTTTCCTCGCCTTTTCTATTTTCTCTTTTCTCGAAAATCATTTATTCCTTCTTTGTTTTTCTCCTAAAACCCAAAGCTTTAAGAACAATTCCATGCATACTAAAGTGACATATGGCAAACACTTTTAATCTCTTATTTATGAGATTTTAAGGAGATTAAGTTGAAATCCAAATTTAGCTGTAAATTTTGACTTGATGTTATCCTACAAAAAAAATTTGTAATAAATTATGAAGTTAATTTTATACAAAGCAAATAAACATTAAATTATTCTTAATCCCTAAAATCACATATTTTAGATTTGAGCAAACACTATCAAATTATTGAGTAAAATATCCTACTGATTGATGCTCCGATAATGAGGCTGTCAGAAAAGCTAAAAACCAAGGCCTTAAGAGTAATTCAATGCACAATAAATTAACATATGGTGAACACTTTTAGTTTCTCATTTATGAGATTTTAAGGAGATTAATTAGAAATCATAATTAGGTGTAAATTCTGACTTGATGCTATCTTATAAAACAAATTTTGTAATAGATTTTAAAGTTAATTTTATCCAAAGTAAATAAACATTAAATTATTTTTAATCCCTAAAAACACATTTTAGTTTTGAGCAAACATTAACAAATTGTTAGGTAAAATATCATATTGATTGATACTCCAGAAATAGGGTTGTTAAAAAAACTCGCGTTCACGAGCAGCTCGTGTTCGGGTCGTTAAGTAGCTTGTGTTATATTCATTCGTTAAGCAAGTGAGTCGAACACGAATAAATTTTTAAGCTCGATTTATAAATGAGACAAACATGAATAAAGATTTGTTCCTTCGTGTTCGACTTATTTTGACTAGAAATAATTAAATAATAATATTTTTATATTTAAATTTTAAATTTAATATTATCCATATAGTAATATAACATATTGTGCAATAGCAAAAATTCAATTTAAAAATATACTTTTTTTTAATTGATAATTTAATTTAAATAGTCTGAATTCAATTTTGGGCATTAGATCCTCATCTAATGATCTAAAGCTTAAAACTCAATACATATATAAGGCTAAAAAACCCTAAATTCATCACCCTTCTCATTTCCTTCGGTTGTCTCTCCTATTTCATAATTATGTCGTGTTTGAGTCTTATTTCCTTCAACTAGCTCCTCCGCTCCTCATCGTGCGAGTTGAGCGGGTTAGGGCTGTCTTCTTCGTTCTTCCCATTCCGTCCAAAGAAGCCCAAACCTAAGGTCACCATTTGTTTTTTTATGTAGTTTAAAATGAGATTGATAAGACAGCTTCTTTTCTTTCTTTGCTATAAAGAATTTTACTAATCATTTGCTCATTCACTGTTGAGTTCTTCTTAAGTTAGTATTTAGTAACAATGTTAATATTTTTTTATTTTGAAATTCATATTTGATAAAATTTTGAACTTTATATATTATTTTAATTTTCCTAAATATTGTTTTATTGATAGTTGTTGTGGGTGCATTGGTTTTTTTTTGTTGCCTGTCATGGAAGCATTGGGGTTTTTATTTCTGTGCAACTGGATTTTTTTCATGTTCTTTATTTGTGTTTATTTAGGCAAACAATTGTTTGGTCTCTCCCTCTACTTGACCCTTAATATAATTAGTACGCAACCGAGTAAGTAGGATAAGTCTTTTAAATTTATTTCTTTGCCTTTGCTTGTCCATTTTTTCACCCATCTATTCAAGTGTTAGGGATAGAAATATTATTGTTCCACATGTTGTGTGACAGTAAAATTAAACGAAACAAATTTGAGAAGTTTCATATGTTTTTTGTTTACTATTTAGATGATTGATTTTTTCTCTTCTTATTTGTTATTATTTTGATCTTATATGACAAATATCATGGATTTGATCTTCACTTCCGTTGTAAGTTACAACTGTTTTTAAAAAGCATCAAAAAAGAATTTTTTGCTATTATATTATATCAAAAATAATATTATTATAACTTTTAAAAATTGAAATATAACTAAGAGGTTAAGAGATGTGGTGAGCTTAATAATTTTATTACAGTTCAATTGAGTTGGATAACTTCATGTTGATCTAATTGAGTTAATTGATCTTCTTCTTTGTGCTAGTCTTGCAAATTTAATTTATGAAACTTATAATTTCATACATGCTTGATTGGTGGTGGTAGATATTACATCATATATTTGATATATGATAAATGAATTCTTTATTTTTGTTCACAATGTATCACATATATTTTTCATTATTCATAGATTGATTGTACGCTTGAATTTATTCATGCATAATTATTATCTTATGACATGAAATTTTAAACACATGTTGCAACATATGCAGCTTAGAAATCTTACATACATCATGCATGTCATCTTTCGAGCAATCATAGTCTACATCAACCGGTGAGGTACTAAGGTTAGAAATATTGATAAAAACTACAATCAAACGCCTCAAACTGTATCTCAATAAATCATTTAGAGTAATAGCGCTTGCCCTAAATTACAATTTAGAATGGTACGAAGAGAAAGTCTACTGTATGGGATTATTTTGTAGAAACAAAAAAATTTCCTAATGAAGTTGAGACTCCTTCCCTACAACTGTCTGTTGTAGCATTAAGTTTCTTAAGTCAAAAACAGACACAATATCACAAATTTTTTGGCATGTTAGGCAGTGTGATAAAATCAAATCAAGTCAGTCACAATTTGTTTTATTGGATAAAGGATAAAAGAGACAATTTCTCACCCGTTGATATTAATAATGATATTGAAATTTCTATTTTATATGATCCTAAAAAACATAACCACTAGAAAAAATTGCAAGGATGATTATTGTTTATGAATACCTTTTTAAGATGTTTAAGCACACTTGGTTCAACACACTACTAAAATTTATGAACCCTAACTATGAAAGTATATCTAAAAACACTATAAAAATGAATGCATGTGAATTTATGAAAACGAGAAGAAGAAGCTAAAAACTTACCTAAATTGTGTTCAAATGGTTTCACTAACATCAAATTGTGGACTTATTATCAAACAATAGAGTTTATGTGTTTAAATATCTATTTCATTGATGAATCTTGGAACCTTTAAAAAAAGATGATTAATTTATTGAGTTTTAGTCTCCTTATATTGATACATTTATTTGTGATACTATATGTGATTACTTGCTAAAGTGAAATCTCTGAAATAAAATTTCTATAATTACTCTCGACAAAGCTAGTAATAATGATTAGACAACAACTTATTTAGAAAAAAAAAAATTTTATGACCTTTTTTTATGTAAGATGTTATGCACATATATTAAATATAATGGTATATGATGATTTGAAAGAAGTTCGTGATCTAATTTAAAATATCAGAGTTAGTTAAATTTCTAAAGAAATTTCCTGCAAGCTTACAAAAATTTGTTGAGGTTTCAAAACAACTAGGAGTATCTACATCACGTTTTCTATGTATTGATGTGCCCACATGTTGGAATTCAACTTATATGATGCTTGAGTTTGCTTTCATCTATAGTACTATTTTAATGCACTATGCAACTAGAGATATAAATTACAAATTACCTTTAGACTCTGAATGTTTGAGGTATGACAAAAAAAAAATCTCTTGTTAATTTTTAATAATACTACCAAGATAATTTTGGCACCTCATATCCCACAAAAAATATATTTTTTGTCAACTATTATTTACATAAAAAAACTTAACTTTGGAAGAATCTATATCTAAAGATGAGCGAATGAAAAATATGACATTAGTCATTAGAACAAAATTTGATAAACGTTAGGGTCAGTGTAACTTGTTGATGTCTTTAGTTATAATTAATGATCCCCGTTTAAAGTTAAAATTCATTTCGTTTATATTCTCTAAGATCTAAGAAACACGTGAGCTTGACTCTAAAATTACAATTGTTGAGAAGGTTCTTTGGGAAATATATGCAATATATGCTGCTAAGAGTTTTAAACAGCGGAAGAGAAGATCAATATTCATGATACAATTGACATATAAGATCAAAACAATAACGAGCAAGAAAAGAAAATATCAATCCTCTACATAGTAAATAGAAAACAAATAAAACTTCTCAAATATGTTTCATTTGATTTCTCTATCTCACAACAAAAAATGAGGAACAATATTATTTTCTATCTCTAACACTCAGATAGATTGAGATAAAAAAGGATAAGAAGAGGCAAAAAAACACATGTGAAAGACCTATCTCACCTTACTCGATTGCAAATTGATTATGTTAAGGGTCAAACACGAAAGATATAGACCAAAGAGATGCTTGCCCAAACAGATGCAAAGAAGAACATGAAGAAAATGCAATTGCACAAAGAAAAAAAAACCCAATGCAAAGTGAGAAGTTCAAAACCTAAAAAATCTTTCATAACAAGCAGCGCAAAAAAAAGGAAACAATCTGATGCACCAGCGCAAAAAAAAGGAAACAATCTGATGCACCCACAATAGTTGTCAATAAAAATATTCAAGAATACTAAAATATCACAAGAGCTGTCAATAAATATCAAATATATATATATATATATAAACTATGAATTTTGAAATCAAAAGCATTAGCATTGTTACCCAGTACCAACTTAAATAGAACTCAAGAGTGAATGAGCAATTGACTACTGAAATCATTCATATAAGAGAAAGAGAAGATTTTTTTTATCTATTTCAATTCAAACTATAAAAAAAAATAAATAGTAACCTTAGTTTCAGATATTTCCGACTTCCTCTCTTTGTACAGGACGAAAAGAAACGAAAAAGACAACCCTAAGCCGCTTAGGTCACACAATGAGGAGCGTAGGAGATGGTCAAAAGAAATAAGACACAAATGCGGAATGATTATGAAATAGGAGAGGCGACCAGAGGAAATAAGAAGGGTTAAGAACTTATAGTTTTTTACGCCTATTACAAGTATTATGTTTTAAGCTTTAGATCATTAGATGAGGATCCAATGGCTATAATTAAATTCATATTATCTAAATTAAAGTACTTAATTAAAAAATATTCGGTATTATTTTTTTAATAATTATTATTGCACAACTTATATTATTAAATGGATAGTATTTAACCTAAATTTTAAATATAAAATATTATAAAAATATTATTATTTAATTAATTTGAGCCAAAATGAGTCGAACGCGAACAAACAAACCATTGTTCGTGTTTGACTCGTTTATAAATTTAGCTAAAAAATTTTTTTTGGGTTCAGCTGACTTGGTAAACAAACGAATCAAACACAAGCTACTTAACAAGCCGAACATGAGATGTTCATGAAAAACATGTTATTTTGACAGCTCTACACCCACGAACACTCAATGTTTTGGGCCCGATAAAGCCCAGCCTCGAACCATAGATTATTCTTACATTACAAGGTCAACAACATGAACAAGAAATTGAACTAATGATATGATATCTAAAATTATTTAATAATTTAGATGCCAAAGAATTATTTAAATGCAATAAGAGAATGTCCCTTACCACGTGTGCAAAAACAAAACTAGAAAATAAATAAAGAACATAAGAATTACCTGATATCTTANCTTTGTTGTTGTTGTTTCCCAAATCACATTGCTTGATGAAGTTGAAGTATCCCCGTTCCAAGTTACTCCCTGCAACATATAGTGTTCAGCAACTCTCTTTGTTTCAATAAAACCAAAGAAAATTTGTAGATTTTATTAACTTTGATATCTCTTGAGAACTTGCATCACGCATCATTGAAACCACTCAGAAAAATAATATTCATGACAAGATTTGTGGCCACTTGATTTCTATAAAGATCTTAGTCGCATCATCCTGCATCCTCAATTTCACAATGCCAAGATCAACACTCTTAGTTGCAACATTATTTCTTAGCCACTAATACAAGACTAAAAATTGAATGCAATTCCTTATGAAAAAATATACATGATGAATAACCTAAATCTAAAATTCATTGATCCCTACTTCTCTCTTCAACAATCACCAAAACATCATCACTTAGATCGATACCTAACCAATCTGCAACAACACTAGTATCTATTAACTTATCGCCCTTGTTAAGTTCCCTTAGCATGTTGCTGCTTCCTCTTCAAATGTTAACAATCCTACTTATTACCCACTTTCTTCTTAACAAAAAAGCATTTCAAGTCCTTATATCACAAGGCAAATTTTTATATTCGTTAAAGAATAATTGCTTCCCAAAAGGTCCCCTCATAGCCATTAATCCATGATCCATTAGTTTACTTCCATTCTCCTACACAATCAAGTTTACCAACCACGTCTTTAAAAATAGCTAATATTTTAACACTATCTAAGCTAATTGAATATTTTTCATATAATATGGTGCCCTGCGAAAAGCTCAAAGAGGGAGCTAAAAAAACAAGTTTAACAATAATCAAAATTCATCACCAACCCCTACATTGATGTTCCTCAAATATCGAATAAGGGAAATAAATTTGGCATGCACAAGTAAATTCTTTGTTTTAGCTAAAAAGGCATACCTTCTTGCATGCACCAGTAAAATCTTTGTTCTTAATAAAATTTATTAGAGAGATTTTTCATCATGTACAAAAACTCATAAGTTACCCTGCAACCCACTGAAGTGATTTCCTCCAAGACCTCTATCAAAATCACAGTCGCCAAACATAATTGGATGATTGAGAGACATTTTTCATCCAGCTCTACTTTACCATATTAATTCATAGAATCATGCATATTCTAATGTCATATGAGCACCCATAAAAATTCTTATTTAGTTAATAATCCTCACATCTCGGTTCTTCAAACCCCAAAATACTTTCTCACATCAAATTTCTCAATCTCATGCTTAACAATCATTGTATTTAATAGTAGGTTTTGATACCAATTGTTAATAAAAACACCTAAATTAATGTGGAAATGCCTACGAATACATTCATCATGAATGTGCAAAAAACTAATAAAAAGATAAAGCACCACAGGAGGAGACTAAATTTTACGTTGTTTATCTAATAAACTTACAACCATGACAGATGAGAAAATATTTATCCAAAGAGCCACACATGTAGACAGATAAAATACACATTAAAAAATAACTTTTTCATAAACAAAAGTACACCCAAACTAGCCACCTAACCACAAAAGGGAAGCCTTAAATCTCTTTAGTCACATATATGAGGGAAACATTAAATATAAAGAATAAATACATAAGGTTTAACTAATAATAAAAACTTGGCTATTTAAAAATTTCTCAAAAAGATAAATTCCCACATGTTTATAGAATCATTATAAAATTTATGGCATACTTGAGCTTCCACCGTGACAAGATAGTAGTCCTTCATGGTCACAATCNAAAATTTATGGCATACTTGAGCTTCCACCGTGACAAGATAGTAGTCCTTCATGGTCACAATCTTTTTTTTTTTGTTCTTTCCTCGCCTTTTCTATTTTCTCTTTTCTCGAAAATCATTTATTCCCTCTTTGTTTTTCTCCTAAAACCCAAAGCTTTAAGAATAATTCCATGCATACTAAAGTGACATATGGCAAACACTTTTAATCTCTTATGTATGAGNGAAAATCATTTATTCCCTCTTTGTTTTTCTCCTAAAACCCAAAGCTTTAAGAATAATTCCATGCATACTAAATTGACATATGGCAAACACTTTTAATCTCTTATGTATGAAATTTTAAGGATATTAAGTTGAAATCCAAATTTAGGTGTAAATTTTGACTAGATGTTATCCTACAAACAAATTTTGTAATAAATTATGAAGTTAATTTTATCCAAAGCAAATAAACATTAAATTATTCTTAATCCCTAAAATCACATATTTTAGATTTGAGCAAACACTATCAAATTATTGAGTAAAATATCCTACTGATTGATACTCCGATAATGGGGTTGTCAGAAAAGCTAAAAACCAAAGCCTTAAGAGCAATTCAATGCACAAGAAATTAACATATGGCAAACACTTTTAGTTTCTCATTTATGAGATTTTAAGGAGATTAATTAGAAACCATAATTAGGTGTAAATTCTGACTTGATGTTATCCTATAAAACAAATTTTGTAATAGATTTTAAAGTTAATTTTATCCAAAGTAAATAAACATTAAATTATTTTTAATCCCTAAAAACACATTTTAGTTTTGAGCAAACATTAACAAATTGTTAGGTAAAATATCATATTGATTGATACTCCAGAAATAGGGTTGTTAAAAAAACTCGTCGTTCACGAGCAGCTCGTGTTCGGGTCGTTAAGTATCTTGTGTTATATTCATTCGTTAAACAAGTGAGTCGAACACGAATAAATTTTTAAGCTCGATTTATAAATGAGACAAACATGAATAAAGATTTGCTCATTCGTGTTCGACTTATTTTGACTCGAAATAATTAAATAATAATTATTTTATATTTAAATTTTAAATTTAATATTATCCATATAGTAATATAATATATTGTGCAATAGAAAAAATCCAATTTAAAAATATACAATTTTTTTTAATTGATAATTTAATTTAAATAGTTAATTTTGGGCATTAGATCCTCATCTAATGATCTAAAGCTTAAAACTTAATACATATATAAGGCTAAAAAATTCTAAATTCATCACCCTTCTTATTTCCTTCGGTTGTGTCCCCTATTTTGTAATTATGTCGTGTTTGTGTCTTATTTCCTTCAACTAGCTCCTCCGCTCCTCATCGTGCGAATTAAGAGGCTTAGGGTTGTCTTCTTCGTTCTTCCCATTCCGTCCAAAGAAGCCCGAAACTATGGTCACCATTTGTTTTTTTTATATAGTTTAAAAANAAATAGTTAATTTTGGGCATTAGATCCTCATCTAATGATCTAAAGCTTAAAACTTAATACATATATAAGGCTTAAAAATTCTAAATTCATCACCCTTCTTATTTCCTTCGATTGTGTCCCCTATTTTGTAATTATGTCGTGTTTGTGTCTTATTTCCTTCAACTAGCTCCTCCGCTCCTCATCGTGCAAATTAAGAGGCTTAGGGTTGTCTTCTTCGTTCTTCCCATTCCGTCCAAAGGAGCCCGAAACTATGGTCACCATTTGTTTTTTTTATATAGTTTAAAATNGCTTGGTTCAACACACTATGAAAATTTATGAACCCTAACTATGAAAGTATAACTAAAAACACTATAAAAATGAATGCATGTGAATTTATGACAACGAGAGGGAGAAGCTAAAAACTTACCTAAATCGTGTTCAAATGGTTTCACTAACATCAAATTGTGGACTTATTATCAAACAATAGAGTTTATGTGTTTAAATATCTATTTCATTGATGAATCTTGGAACCTTTAAAAAAAGATTATTAAATCATTGAGTTTTAGTCTCCTTATATTGATACATTTATTTGTGATATTATATGTGATTACTTGCTAAAGTGAAATCTCTGAAATAAAACTTCTATAATTACTCTCGAAAAAGCTAGTAATAATGATTAGACAACAACTTATTTAGAAAAAATAAATTTTATGACCTTTTTTTTATGTAAGATATTGTGCACATATATTAAATAGAATGGTATATGATGATTTGAAAGAAGTTCGTGATCTAATTTAAAATATCAGAGAGTTCGTTAAATTTCTAAAGAAATTTCTTGCAAGCTTACAAAAATTTGTTGAGGTTTCAAAACAACTAGGAGCATATACATCATGTTTTCTATGTATTGATGTGCCCACATGTTGGAATTCAACTTATATGATGCTTGAGTCTACTTTCATCTATAGTACTATTTTAATGCACTATGCAACTAGAGNGCATATACATCATGTTTTCTATGTATTGATGTGCCCACATGTTGGAATTCAACTTATATGATGCTTGAGTCTGCTTTCATCTATAGTACTATTTTAATGCACTATGCAACTAGAAATATAAATTACAAGTTACCTTTAGACTCTGAATGTTTGAGGTATGACAAAATCAGAAATCTCTTGTTAATTTTTAATAATACTACCAAGATAATTTTGGCACCTCATATCCCACATAAAATATTTTTTTTTGTCAGCTATTATTTACATAAAAAAAACTTACTTTGGAAGAATTTATATCTAAAGATGAGCGAATGAAAAATATGACTTCAGTCATTAGAACAAAATTTGATAAATGTTAGGGTCAGTGTAACTAGTTGATGTCTTTAGTTATAACTAATGATCCCNCAAGATAATTTTGGCACCTCATATCCCACATAAAATATTTTTTTTTGTCAGCTATTATTTACATAAAAAAAAACAAACTTTGGAAGAATCTATATCTAAAGATGAGCGAATGAAAAATATGACTTCAGTCATTAGAACAAAATTTGATAAATGTTAGGGTCAGTGATTCAGTGTAACTAGTTGATGTCTTTAGTTATAACTAATGATCCTCGTTTAAAGTTAAAATTCATTTTGTTTATATTCTCTAAGATCTATGAAACACATGAGCTTGACTCTAACATTACAATTGTTGAGAAGGTTCTTTGGGAAATATATGCAATATATGCCGCTAAGAGTTTTAAAAAGCAGAAGAGAAGATCAATATTCATGATACAATTGACATATAAGATCAAAACAATAACAAGCAAGAAAAGAAAATATCAATCATCTACATAGTAAATAGAAAACAAATAAAACTTCTCAAATATGTTTTATTTGATTTCTCTATCTCACAACGAAAAATGAGGAAAAATATTATTTTCTATCCCTAACACTCAGATAGAGATAAAAAAGGATAAGAAGAGGCAAAAAAACACATCTGAAAGACCTATCTCACCTTACTCGATTGCAAATTGATTATGTTAAGGGTCAAACACGAAAGATATAGACCAAAGAGATGTTTGCCCAAGCAGATGCAAAGAAGAACATGAAGAAAATGCAATTGCACGGAGAAAAAAAAACCCAATGCAAAGTGAGAAGTTCAACACTTAAAAAATCTTTCATAACAAGCAGCAAAAAAAGGGAAAAAATCTGATGCACCCACAATAGCTGTAAATAAAAATATTCAAGAATACTAAAATATCACAAGAGCTGTCAATAAATATCAAAATTATATATATAAACTATGAATTTTGAAATCAAAATNTCAACACTTAAAAAATCTTTCATAACAAGCAGCAAAAAAAGGGAAAAAATCTGATGCACCCACAATAGCTGTCAATAAAAATATTCAAGAATACTAAAATATCACAAGGGCTGTCAATAAATATCAAAATTATATATATAAACTATGAATTTTGAAATCAAAAGCATTAGCATTGTCACCCAGTACCAACTTAAATAGAACTCAAGAGTGAATGAGCAATTGACTACTGAAATCATTCATATAAGACAAAGAGAAGATTTTTTTTATCTATCTCAATTCAAACTATAAAAAAAAATAAATAGTAACCTTAGTTTCAGATATTTCCGACTTTCTCTCTTTGTACAGGACGAAAAGAAACGAAAAAGACAACCCTAAGCGGCTTAGGTCACACGATGAGGAGCATAGGAGACGGTCAAAAGAAATAAGACACAAATGCGGAATGATTATGAAATAGGGGAGGCGACCAGAGGAAATAAGAAGGGTTAAGAACTTAGTTTTTTACGCCTAGTACAAGTATTATGTTTTAAGCTTTAGATCAATAGATGAGGATCCAATGGCTAAAATTAAATTCATATTATCTAAATTAAAGTACTCAATTAAAAAATATTCGGTATATTTTTTTTAATTATTATTATTGCACAACTTATATTATTAAATGGATAATATTTAACCTAAATTTTAAATATAAAATATTATAAAAATATTATTATTTAATTAATTTGAGCCAAAATAAGTCGAACACGAACAAACAAACCATTGTTCGTGTTTGGCTCGTTTATAAATTGAGCTCAAAAATTTTTTTTGGGTTCAGCTGGCTTGGTAAACAAACGAATCAAACACAAGCTACTTAACAAGCCGAACATGAGATGTTCATGAAAGACAGGTTATTTTGACAGCCCTACACCCACANGTCAAAAGAAATAAGACACAAATGCGGAATGATTATGAAATAGGGGAGGCGACCAGAGGAAATAAGAAGGGTAAAGATCTTATAGTTTTTTACGCCTAGTATAAGTATTATGTTTTAAGCTTTAGATCAATAGATGAGGATCCAATGGCAAAAATTAAATTCATATTATCTAAATTAAAGTACTCAATTAAAAAATATTCGGTATTTTTTTTTTAATTATTATTATTGCACAACTTATATTATTAAATGGATAACATTTAACCTAAATTTTAAATATAAAATATTATAAAAATCTTATTATTTAATTAATTTGAGCCAAAATGAGTCGAACACGAACAAACAAACCATTGTTCGTGTTTGACTCGTTTATAAATTGAGTTCAAATAATTTTTTTGGGTTCAGCTGGCTTGGTAAACAAACGAATCAAACACAAGCTACTTAACAAGCCGAACATGAGATGTTCACGAAAGACAGGTTATTTTGACAGCCCTACACCCACGAACACTCAATGTTTTGGGCCCGATAAAGCCCAGCCTCAAACCATAGATTATTCTTACATTACAAGGTCAACAACATCAACAAGAAATTGAACTAATGATATGATATCTAAAATTATTTAATAATTTAGATGCGAAAGCATTATTTAAATGCAATAAGAGAATGTCTCTTACCACGTGTGCAAATACAAAACTAGAAAATAAATAAAGAACATAAGAATTACCTGATATCTTGAAATCTAATGTCCACAATTGCCAGTTTCCACCTTCAAGCCTTCCAACTTATCATCTTCCTCCCCATGAGCAATATCATAGGTCGCATGAACACCAACTAGCACGTAATAGGCCAGCATTACCACAGTGCAGATTCCAAACCTAATGAATGCCTGGTATCCAAGAGATCCCATGAGAAAAATGTTTGTCACTATAGAGGCCGACGGCAGCCAAGGCACCAGTGGAACACCCCACACTTTAGGCATCCGCTGCTGAGGAATCAGCACAATCAACCCAAGCGTGCCCAAACACCAGAGTGGCACCGCAATTGCATACCCAATCCACCCTCTCGCTCCCGAGTTCCAGTACGCTGAAATCCCAATAGAGGAACCGACGATCAAGAGAAGCAAGGCAATGAGCTTCAAAAGATAGGATTTTGGAGTGACTTCCCTCACATAGTATCTTCTGACAAGCAACGCCACGGCCATAAGCATGAAGATGAACAGGGTACTAATGGAAGACACACTGGCGAGAACGTCGAGACTGGAGAAGAAGGCAATGATGGCGCTTGACAGCGTTACCAGAAGAGTGGCGTGGATTGGCGTACCCGTTTTCGGGTGGACGAGAGCGAAGAAGGGGGGTATCATGTGAGCCCTAGCAATCTGCGTCGTGTACCGAGCCTGGCCGAGCGCGCCGACGAGCATTCCAGTGGTCATACCCTTGAGCGCGCCAAGCGCTACTAAGTACTTTGCCCATTTCATCCCGGCGGCGGCGAACGCGACGGAGTAAGCTGCGTTGGTGTCGAGCTCGGAGTATTTCTGCATCATCACCAACGCAAGTGCCATCACGCAGTAAACAACAGTGATTGCCGACATTGATCCGATTAAGCCANCCCGGCGGCGGCGAACGCGACGGAGTAAGCTGCGTTGGTGTCGAGCTCGGAGTATTTCTGCATCATCACCAAGGCAAGTGCCATCACGCAGTAAACAACAGTGATTGCCGACATTGATCCGATTAAGCCGATTGGAATGTCCCTCGATGGGTTCTTCGTTTCTTCTGCCATGGTTGCCATCATGTCGAAACCAGTATATGCCCAATAGACGACGGCAGCAGCACGGAAAACCCCACCTGCACCAAATGGGAAGAATGGGGATAGATTTGAGGGCTTGGCGTTAACAAATCCGGCGGCAATTACGAAAGCGATGACGAAAAGGGTGAGGATCGAGGCAATCCAATTGAGAATGGAGGTTCTGTGGGTGCCTAGGGCCGCAAAAGTTGAGCAGGAAATGAGGACGACGACCGCGATTGGGTCGAGAAGATTGAAACCCTCAGCGAGGGATGGAACGTGAATGCGGAGGGCGTCGGCGTCTCGGCCAATTAGGGTTGCGAAATAGGAAGTCCAGGAACGCGCAAGCCCTGCGGCGCCGACGAGTGCTTCGAGGAGAATGTTAGCCGCCGCGAGGTAAGCTGCAGTGTCGCCAAGCTCGACGCGGAGATATGAGAAAGACCCGCCGGCGGAGGGAATCTCGACGGCGAACTCGGCGTAGCAGAGGACGGATAGGAGTGCAGAAAGCCCGGCGGTGGCGTATGAGAGGACGATGGCGGGTCCGGCGTTGAGACGTGCTTCCTCGCCGGTGAGAACGAAGATACCAGTTCCCACGACGGATCCAAATCCAAGCCAGCCGAGATCCCACCATGTGAGGCAGCGGCGCATGGAGTTCTCGCTGCGGCGCCGGAGAAGGTCGGTCTCATCGGAATCAGAGGAGCGGTGGAGGAGGCGGTTGCGGAGACGGGGGAATGTGAGGGAGAGTGCGGAGCGGTAGGAGGACCAGCTGCTGAAGGAGGGTTCGGGGAAGAAATCGGATTTGGCGAATCTCCAGTAGCTTCGGGGGTTATGAGATTCGCCGGCGGCGGTGGTGGTTCGTGCCAGAGAATCGCCCGGCATCGTAGAAGATTCTGGGGGTTTGAGATTAGTTGGGGAAGAAGAAATAGGGCCCAGAAATGGTTCTGTTAAGGCAGATTCCATTCTGGCGGGGAATTCTAGTGGAACGGGAAAGGAGCGAATTTGACGGCGAAGGGAAATGCTGCTGTTTTCATATTCGGTGTATCTGGACGGAAAATGGTGACTAGAATCTGGTCGAGAGCCGGGAAATGGACTTTACAGGACTTTTTCCCCCCAAAAAANGACGGCGAAGGGAAATGCTGCTGTTTTCATATTCGGTGTATCTGGACGGAAAATGGTGACTAGAATCTGGTCCAGAGCCGGGAAATGGACTTTACAGGACTTTTTCCCCCAAAAATAAAATTTATAAGACCTTTTTAGCCTTCACATTATTGTGCTAAGTAGTCCATACAACTTCCAAATCACGTGACTATAATTTTAATATTATTTCGTACATACATGTCACTCAATTTTTTTTACACAGACAGATATATATATATGTGTCAAAAAGTAATTTTTTATGTGTCAAAAAATATATTTCATATTTTTAATAAAAAAAGGATTTGTGTTAATCTTGAGGCGATTGTCACAATTTACAAAATACATTCAAGTAAGAAAGAAAAATCATCAAGAACATTAATTTCTGCAAACTTATAATCAATTTGGCTGGCTTCACAAAACTAACACAATGAAATCGAAGTCGTTCCAATCTAAGTCAAATCAAAGCAGATTGAGTCATTAAGTTGTTATTGAAAGTTGTTAACACTCAATTAAAATATCAAATATATTTCAAATCTGACAAGCTTATAATCAAATCAAGCATCTTGACGAGTCAAATTGAACGAGCTCAATATCACTCAATTATGACATCATTAAGTTACTCAATATTCATAAAACATTGTTTAATCGAGGGAATCTCTGGGTCCTCACATAGAGTGGCCTGGAATCTTTTCTTATTTGTTGGGTGGCCTCTCTTAGACTTTACAAATAGAGTCTTGCTTTATTCTTGAGAAGGAACCTAAACCTTGAACCATAGGAAAATCGAAGTTTGGAAGAGAATGAGCTAAGGTCTAATATTTTATATCGAAGGTTCAACGAATTTCATTAGCTCCTGCAATCATTGACCACTGTTGACCATAGCTCGTCGACCACCCCCTACTTGTTTCAACGAAATCCCTGACATAATCTCAATGTACACAGTGGAGTAGCAAAGCACCATACAGAGCAACATGTCATCTTAACACTGTGCAGCGACGCATCTCGAAGTAGGTGTATTGAAGTTCCAGTAACTACTCCGAGCTACAATCACTCTAGATTGTTGTGCAACAAATCTTGTTCCTCGAGGAATTGTATAGTTTTTCCAGCCTTGTAGGACAAGTGCATGTAATCACAAATTCACGGTGAAAGGTTTTGATTGGGCTAGGCTCTGTAGTTTTTTCCTTTATTTGTTTTACACTTAAAAATTATTGGTGTCTCTACTTGTCTCTTTAATTACATAAGTGTGTGCTAGATTTACGTCAGTATAATAAATAATCACTCTATCCTTGTGAATCTTCTAATACACACCAATTTGGCATCATATGTGAAAAAAGCAATCCCACCACTGAGGGAATTACGATACTTGTTGAATGGCTACTAGACACAACACTAATTAATTGAGCATCTCGCCTCAACGCCCATTTTTCCAATGGAAAATCATGAAGCTAATGACATCAAGCTCTTGTAGCCTCCTGCCCCGAAAGATGTTATCATGCTGGTGAAGACAACTTGTTTCTCTCTTTATAGGATGAATTGCATATGATGGAGGAGTCTCAAAGTTCTTTAAGCTTCTATGAGAGACCTATTAACTGACGCATACACGGCTAGATGGAGCTTACTTACCACCAGTTCAGCAACCAATAGGAAAATGTCCTGCTCGAGCACACTCATATCACACTCTCTCTTAATGATGGAACTTGTCCTATGCAGGACACCAACCTCCTTGATATTGCGAGTTTCACTCATTTGTCATGCACAACTAGACCTATAGGTAATCCTCTAGCTTGCACGGGAAACTTAACCACAGGTTTCTTCCTCGTAGATTATCCTAAAGTCATTGTAATAGTGTCATTACATGGCCCCTATTGTCTTTAGAGATGAGCATTGTTTATGTAGACCATGTCTTCATTGTATTAACTTTGTGTAAGAATTATTATTGTACAACTTACTCAAATATATGTATGTATTTTATTGGTGATATTGTTCAAGTATGTTTTTTGTTAATGCGATTGTCAATAAAGTCGGCTTAGATTTGTTTTAGTTTATTTAATATTTTATATTTTTTTTGTTAGTTGAAATGGTTTAATAAAAATTGTTTATATTTAATCTTTTACTCTTATCAATTTGTTAATACATAAAAAAATTGAGTTGTAGATGTTTTTTATATTTTCATTAATATTTCATTCTAAATTAATGTTTTATTGAATAAACCTAATTGAAATTAACTAAACATTTGCTTGAATTGAGCTTCTAAATGAGCATAGCTCGAGCCAAATTTATTGTTCTCGAGCTGAGCTCGAGCTAAATATTCAAGCTTAATTTAAGCTTGAGCTAGAGCCCCTTTTTAACCGTGGGAGCTAAGCTCGAGTCTGTTGTGGCTTGAACTTGACTCAACTAAGTTACACCCCAGGTCTACACGTAACTAAGTTAAGTTTAGACGTTACACATGTAGATACATTGGAATCATAAGGTATGAATGTAAAATCCTTTATCATTTATGTTTTTTCTCTAATCTCCCAACAGAAAAATGAAAGGATGATATTGTTAAATCCAAATCTGCCACAGAGACACGCCAAAGAAATAGAGCGTTGAAGGATGGGAGAGAGAGAGAGAAAAAAAAGGAGAGCAATCGCATAGTTATAAACAGTAAATTTGCACAACTTTTATTCATGAAATGGACCATTGCTTATGTGAATGGGTCATCGTGCACCGCTAAAGTACGTAGATACTTTTGTGGTATACATATAAAATAGAAGAACGATCTTCGAAGATGAAACAAAAAATTGAATGAGAAAATTCACACCAGAAAACAGTAACACAGCGGAACACAAAGATTTACGTGGTTCGGCAAATTACCTACGTCGACGGAGTTGCAGAGGATTTTATTACTTGAGAAATTTACACCAGTCGATCGTCTCGACTTACAAGAGGAATCTCTCACTTCCTTGCTCTCTATTCTTCCCTCTCTACACCGAGATACACCGAAGAAGAAAAACTTACAAGAGAAATAAACCTAATTTCTCTTATGTCACAAGCCATCAAGAAGAAGCCAATAGAGAAAAATCTTCTTCTTCTTCTTCTTTCTTCTTCCTTCTGTAAAGCACGCACACACACACTGCTTTTACTTCTCTTCCTTTATCCCAAGGAAGTCTGAAGAAGAACACAAAAAAGGTCGTCTTTACTAAAGCTGAAGGAGAGCCGCTCCTTTTATCGTGAAATAACAGGGAGTGAAGGGATGCTTCGCTTCGCGGTAGAGGAAGGACGACGTGGTTGACGCTGTTCACAAATCGATACCAGGCGGGAACAGCAGTCCGGGTCGCGATGTTTCACGATCGGAAGAGTGAGAGCGGGAGCAGTCGAACTGGGTTTTGGGCTCCAAAACTCAACAAATCTCCCACTTGGAGAGAAGTACACAGGCATCAACATCTCCTTCCTCAAATTGATATCCTCTACTGGCAGCATCGCTTTTTTCTTCAAACAAAAATTCGCCAACTCTGCAACTAAAAGCCCCCGTCTTCACACTAGAAGACCAATTGAAGTTGTAGACAACTTTTAGTTTCTCAAAAGTAACACCCTCAATCAACATATCAACAAAGTCCACATAGTCTCGCACCACCAATATATTTCCTAGGTTACTCTTGTCTTTGTTTACAACTCCCACTGCACGGACAATATCATGTCTTTGTTAAAAGCCTTTTTCATCAAGTCTGGCCTCGTTCCTCTTACTGTCATCAAGCTCAGTTTTTACCCGATACACTCACTTGTTGTATAATGCCTTCTTCCATGGTGGAAGTTCTATCAGCTTCCACTTGCTTGAACTTTCATCTTGCAAGATTTTTTTATTGCTCTGCAGTTCTCCACCATCTATCTGCGGAATAATGAGAATGGGTGCCCCGAACTCACTCTGCTCTTCACTTCCATCATCAACAAAATTATGAACTGTACACCCACTTGTTGTATAATGTCTTCTTCCATGGTGGAAGTTCTATCAGCTTCCACTTGCTTGAACTTTCATCTTGCAAGATTTTTTTATTGCTCTGCAGTTCTCCACCATCTATCTGCGGAATAATGAGAATGGGTGCCCCGAACTCACTCTGCTCTTCACTTCCATCATCAACAAAATTATGAACTGTCAGCAATAGTATAATGTCTTCTTCCTTGGTGGAAGTTTTGTTAGCTCCCACTTGCTTGAACTTTCATCCTGCAAGATTTTTTTATTGCTCTGCGATTCTCCACTATCTGTCTGTGGAATAATAGGAATGGGTGCCTCATACCCACTCTGCTCTTCACTTCCATCATCAACAAAATTATGAACTGTCAGCAATAGTGCATCTTGTACTTCTTCAGATACCACATTTGTCCTATCATTCTCCTTCTTCTTGGGATTTTTGCAGTTCCTCTTTATGTGGTCAGTCTTGCCACAATTCCAACAAGTTTCCTGCTGACCAGACAATGATTTTGATCCCTCTATTTGAGTTCTTATCATGTCATCTTCCTCTGAAATCAACATTCAGTGTCAAACTCGAACCTGAGATCTCGCCAGAATCTTTTCTATGCACCTCCTCAGACAAAATCAAATCACGAATATCATCACATTTCAATTTAGATTTACCCGCAGAACTGCTAACTGTCATTCTCATGGTTTCCTAACTATTTATCAATGATGCCAACAATATCAGCGTACGTATCTCATCATCAAAATCAATTTCAACAAACGACAATTGATTTTCGATAGTAATGAAATCATTCATGTGTTGAGCAACATAAACACATTTCGTCATCTTCAAGTTGATTAACTTCTTCATCAAGTATACCTTGTTATTCGTCGATGACTTTTCATACATATCTGGTAAGGTTGTCATGAGATCTACAGTCGTCCTCTCCTTGACGTTGTGTGCAACGGACCTCGATAGGGTCAATCGGATAACCCCAAAACTTATCGATCCAACAAATTCCATTCAGCCTCATCCATCCTTTCAAGTTTTTTCCCCAATAACGAAAGTTGAAGTTTATTCTCATAGAGGTAGTCCTTCTTTTGCATTCTTCAGTAACCAAAATCTATGTCATCAAACTTCTCGATCTCTGAAACCTTCATTTCATTTGTAGTCATCATCTTTCCTCAGATCCAAAGCCACCAGCTTTGATAAGAGTTGTTGTGGTAACACAGTGGAACACACATATTTACGTGGTTCGATAAATTGTATACGTCGATCGTCTCGACTTACAAAAAAAATCTCTCGTTTTCTTGCTCTCTCTTCTTCTTTTTCTGCACCGAGATACACCGATGAAGATAAACTTACAAGAGAAATAAACTCAATTTCTCTTTTGCCCCAAGTCACCAAGAAGAAGCCAAGAAAGAACAATATTTTTCTTATTCTTTCTTCTTCCTTCTGCAAAGCACACACATACTCTGCTTTCACTTTTTTTTCTTTATCCTGAGGAAGCCTGAAGAAGAACACGAAAAAGGTCGTGCTTACTAAATTTGAAGGAGAGCCGCTCCTTTTATCGTAAAATAACAGGGAGTGAAGGAATGCTTCGCTTCACGACAGAGGAAGACGGGAACGGTTCGCGCCGTTCGCGAATCGACGTCAGGCGAGAATGGGAGTTAGGTTAGCGACCTTTCGCAATCAGGAACAGGAGCGGGCGATGTTTCACGATCGGGAGAGCGAGAGCTGGAGTGGTCGAATCTGGCTCCAAAAATTAACAGATACGACGATGGTATTTTAGTCCATGCATAAACATGACCGTGGGGCCCATGAATATGATCACGACCATACCGGATGATCTACTTCACTTTTTAGGCCTATGTGGGTTGGAAGGCGCAAAGTTCATCCAAGTGGAACCTGCCACACACCCCCTAAGCCGCGCTTATCTGGTTTTAAACGGCCATGGAGTCCCTAGCCACCAGTACAACGCAGCTCCCCCCGCCGGAAGCTGCAGGAAAGATGAAAAGCTATCAGACAATGAAGAAAATGGCTTCAAATGTACCTAGATTTCATCATTTCAATTCTTCATCCCCTTCAACTCTCATAACCCCTCACCAAAACTCCGAATAACTCGAGATGATCCTTCCAGCCATTAATCACCACATTCACCGCCACATCTCGNAACTCTCATAACCCCTCACCAAAACTCCGAATAACTCGAGATGATCCTTCCAGCCATTAATCACCACATTCATAGCTCCAATCTTCTCTGCTCCCGCAGTCTCTCCACCCTCTCCGGCCACCGCCGCATTCCTCTCCCCACCACTCCTTTCCAGTTCCAACGCCATCAAGCCGATGAAGAGAACCCCTACGACTTAATTCGCGAGGATCCTATACAAGTCTGCTCCGATCTCTGGGTCCGCTCCTTCTCCCGCTCCCACCTCCAGCCCTCTTTTACCAACCTCACCGGCTTCCTAAAAAAGTTCGATCTCTGGATCTTGGCTTACCAGCGCTCCTGCGCTCATCAAACCGGCTCCTTTCCTCCAAAAAACGCCATCCACGTCTCTGAGCTTCGCTCCCTTCTAGCTCTAAGTCGCTCTGTGCTCTCCGGCCGTCATCCGTGGGGCGCCGCCACCCACCTCATCCTACGCTCGCCAAACGATCCCCCTTCTACACATCGAATTTCGAAGCGCAAATTCCTCGCTCTCCTCGAATCCTCTCCTCCTCCTTTCCAAGACCACGTACTCNTCATCCGTGGGGCGCCGCCACCCACCTCATCCTACGCTCGCCAAACGATCCCCCTTCTACACATCGAATTTCCAAGCGCAAATTCCTCGCTCTCCTCGAATCCTCTCCTCCTCCTTTTCAAGACCACGTACTACAGGAACTTCTGCTCCTTCTGCTCGAGCCAGTTTTTGAACCCCGGTTCTCCCCAAAGTCGCACGCTTTTCGCGCTGGCCGCTCTCCCCACACTGTCATTCGCACCATTCGATCCAACTTTGCAGGATACCTTTGGTTTCTCAAGGTCGACCTCACTGATATCGCTGATGATTTTACTCCGGAGGTTATTGTGTCTTGCTTGGAGAAGGCGGTTACTGATCGGAAAGTAGTCGGTCTGGTCAAATCGGCTCTCAAAACTCCTGTCAAGGTAGTTTCTAAAGATGACGACAAGGTGCTCGACAAATTGACTAAAAGAAGGATGAAGCGAAAGATACTTAGGAAGAGCAGGAAAAAGAAAGTCCTGAATGAAAATGAACCCAAACCAGATCCTTACTGGCTCAGAACTTTCTTCAGCTTTGCTCCCGAAGAGGCTGACTGGGTTCCTATCTATGGCCATTGTGGTATCCTAAGCCCCTTGCTTGCTAACATTTGCTTAAATGAGCTGGATAACTGGATGGAAGATAGAATACTGAATTATTTTCAGCCTTCCAAGCTTGATTCCATATGGAAGAACTCTATAGACGATGGCTCCCACAACCCAGCCTGGCCTGAGTTTGTGCCCTCAAGCGGGCCAGAGAAGACGAGGAGAATGAACTATGTGAGATACGGTTCACATATCTTAGTTGGTATTCGAGGACCAAGGGAGGATGCAGTTCAGTTAAGAAAGGATTTGATCCAGTTTTGTGAGAAAACATACAGTTTGCAGCTGAAAAATTCAAAAACAGAAATTGAGCACATTACAAGAGGAATTCAGTTCTTAGATCATGTAATTAGCAGGCGAGTAATTCACCCAACGCTGCGTTATACAGCTACCGGCGGACACCTCGTAAGCAAAAAAGGTGTTGGAACATTGCTCTCTATCACTGCAAGCTTGAATCAGTGCATCAGAAAGTTCAGAAAGCTTGGGCTTGTCAAAGGAGATAAGGATCCAGAGCCACTCCCTTGCATTCCAATGCTTTATTCAGGCCAAGCTCATACTAATTCTCAGATGAATAAGTTACTGGAAACCATGGCTGATTGGTATAAATATGCAGATAATCGAAAGAAAATAGTGGGATTCTGTGCATATGTCATAAGAAGTTCTGTTGCTAAGCTTTATGCTGCAAGGTACAGGTTGAAATCTCGAGCCAAAGTGTATAAAATTGCTTCACGCGATCTTAGCCGTCCGCTGAGGGAGAGCACAAGAAATGCCTCGCCGGAATATTCTGATCTTATAAGAATGGGACTTATTGATGCCATTGAAGGTGTGCAGTTTTCACATATGTCACTGATTCCATCGTGTGATTATACACCATTGCCTACAAATTGGGTGCCTGATCATGAATTAGTGATTCGGGAGTACCTTAAGCTTCAAGATCCTAAGTTCTTTTGTAAGCTGAGAAAGTCTGTAAAATGTGAGGAATTGGGTGTGCCTCAGGAGGATGTATCGAAGATTGTTTGGAACTTTAAGGTTTGTGGAGTTTTTGGTAGGGAGAACCATGTATATGATAAGCAATTTGTTAACTCCGCCGAAACTTCAACATGTGGTAAGCTTTTGGTCAATTGACTATAGTTTAGATGCTTTTGCCAGCTTGTTAAGAGGAATAGCACTGACTTTAATCTTAACTGAATTCACTTAAACTTGGAGATTTGAGGTGTTCAATAAATTTTCGTGGCCACAGGTAGAGAAGAAGGAATTTTTGCGTGAAAACTTTTTTCAGCTTTTGAGTGTGAAACAGTAAAAATGGAAGTCGCATTGTGGTTTCGATCACTCATGATTTAGGTTTTGGAGGAAACACAGATCGCACAGTCTGCTTGTGGATAGGTAAGAGAACAGTGGAGATAGAAGTGATTTTGCAAGATAAAAACAGAGAACGATAGCTTACGATTTTGAACTGTCGAAGATGAATGCTCTTGTGAGTTCCTTCTTTTTCTTATTTTTATTTTTAAACATACGGTCAACAATTACTATTCAAATTATCATCCCTTCTACATTAGTTCTCCTGGTTATAGAAGGGTATTTTCTTCTATAAAATATACATAGGTGATGAGATATTTAGGGATCTCTGGCTACTTATACTTAGTGTTCCATCGTGAGCGTATATATAATATTATCTGTGGTGTGTTATCTTCTATCAGCATCACATTTCACATTTTATCCTCTACATACTTCGTCGGGTCACATGTCTTGGCTTATTTGGCCCTTTGCTTTAGAATGTAATTTGAGGCTAGCTCGCCTCTGGAGCGGATAAATTGTTCTTCTACAGGAGGATTGAGGATGATAGGGAAACCTTTGGTGAGATGACGAGATCATCGGATGGATCCTTTTACGATTCACCTTACAAGAAAGATATCCGTTCTCTTATCCAGCTACTCGTACTCAATTGTTCGTTGAATTGGGTCTTTGATGGATTGTGTCGAAAGAGCCACTAAGCCTGCTAGAACTCTTACTAGCTCAATACAACTGCTTTTTGTCATACAATTGGGCTGCAGAGTCTTTTGGTGAGTATTTTGGTCAGTTGATTCCTTGGAGGCACACATAGATTGCAAATTAGGCACTTTTTCAGTTACTCTTTTATGAAGTGCCCATCAATTTTAACATCCTTGATATGATGACATTGTAATGGATTGTGTACAATACCGATAACTCATTTGTTAACACAATATGTTTCTTGGACTATTTCCACTTGATTTTTAAATATTATAATATGATTTTGATTCATAGAAGCTCACAGATCTCTTTGCAATGACTCTAAACATTCAACACTTGATCTTGAAAGCAAAGGCTTTTTTTTTTTCCCTACTTTTCCAAGCTATGAGGTTTCCCTGTAAGAGTGATTCAGTGAGCGTGTGTGTATTTTATTTCCAAGGAGTACGTTGATCCTGAATATCCGTGATAGGGTTGGTGTAGCTCCCGTGACGGACAAAATTAGAGAAAGTCGTCTTAGATGGTTTGGTCACATTAAACGTCGATCATCTGATGATCCTATTAGGAGAGTAGATGTTTTAGATTCAACTTGTGTTTAGAAAGACTTGGGCTTATTGTATAAAAAGTGATCTTAATTTACTATAACTAAATGAAAATATGACACTAAATAGGACACAATGTAGAAAAAGGATTCATGTAGCCGACCTCATGTAGTGGGATTAAGGCTTTGTTGTTGTTGTTGTTGATGTTGTTGTTTGAGTACGTTGATCCACATGATATAGCATGCTTTCAATTTTATTCTGTTTAGGTAACTTCTCATAATAAGCTTATGATGAAACGTTCATCACAACTTCTGATAGTTATTTCTTCTCCAAATCATTCATAACAAAATATGAGTTGGAGATTGTGATGGAGAAGCTGTAAATTTTTGCCAATTGAAAGTGTTGCCGAGATGAGAATGATTAGGTGGATGAGTGGCTTTACACATAGAGACAGAATGCGAAATGAATATATTTGTGATAGGGTTGGTGTAGCTCCTGTGACGGACAAAATTAGAGAAAGTCGTCTTAGATGGTTTAGTCATAGGGTTGGTGTAGCTCCTGTGACGGACAAAATTAGAGAAAGTCGTCTTAGATGGTTTGGTTACATTAAACGTCGATCATCTGATGATCCTATTAAGAGAGTAGATGTTTTAGATTCGACTTGTGTTTAGAAAGGCAGAGGTGNGTTCATTTAAACTTTATTATGTTACTTAATAATTCATCCTGAATATCCTGATGCTCAGTGAACATTGATGTCCTGATTATTCCCAAGAATAAAATCCTGATGCTCAGTGAATATTAATGTCTTGATTATTCCCAAGAATAAGGTAAATGTCATTTACTTTCTATGTTGGTGAAGACCCTAAAGGGGCAAAGTAATGTATTTAAGGATACTTAACCAAATTTTTAAAGTGAAGACCCTTAAAGGGGCAAAGTAATGTATTTAAGGATACTTAACCAAATTTTAGTCATAAGTGGACATGTGGTGTTTTAAAAGAGTTTAATTATGTTGATTTTTATAATCCTCTTTTAACGAGTGGATTTTAACTTGAATTCACTATNTAAGTGGACATGTGGTGTTTTAAAAGAGTTTGATTATATTGATTTTTCTAATCCTCTTTTAACGAGTGGATTCACCACTAAGCCCTTAAGACCTAAATGAATGAAGTGGGTTTCTGCCAATTAAGCCCATTTTTAGTTGCAAATCATTAAATGAGTTAATTAATATCAAAAATTACTCATTTCCCATTTTGATTCAGCCTAAATGTTCATTAAGGCCAAAATGTCCAAAATTACAATTTTGCCCCTAAGGTCCAAACTTTTATAATTTATCAATTTTAAGTCAAATGACTTTAAAATTTTTACATAACCTTACTGATAGGTCAATTAAGACATCAGAGGAGATAATGTGAATTTTCACAATTTAATTTAATTCACATAATTATTTTTATGCATAAATATGCATCTTTAAAGAAAATTTCAAAAGGTGATCAGAATAACTCCTAATCACTTGAAATTTTTATGTGAGCTAACCCTAGACCAGAAAGTCCTTTGGCCAAAATTTCATAATTTTTTAAAGTTTCTGTGATTTATTAGAATTAATTGAAGTTTTGGGGATTTTAATAAAAATAAAATATTTTATA
>JXCR01148738.1:139473-150803 GCA_002079205.1 Phalaenopsis hybrid cultivar | reverse complement strand
TATTGTGAAGATATGGTGTATCTTAGTTCCAAGTCAACACCCAGGGTCAACCCTAAAGCCAAGTAATCCTATAGGGATTCTTCTTGAATTCTCTTATAATGATCTTACCTACTAAATGTTGGAGGTTACGATCAATATGTGGAATTTCAAGTTAAGTAAAAAGAAGAGTTTTGAATTTCTAATGGTGGGGTACCTCTTCTAGTTTTCTAAGACTAGTCAATAGGAAAGTCCTATGGCTAGACCTAAGCTACTAAAGAAGTTTCTAGACCTCAACCAAAAGTGAGGTCAACAGAATGTAAAGAAGTTAAATAATCACCATCCCCCCACGATTTTTTAAATTTATTTCTTTCATGTGCCAACAGTAGAATTTTGAAAGTAATAATAATAATAATAATAATAATGTTGTAGAGGATGGTTGAAATTCTGTTTTTGTGTGACTATATTAACATATTGCATCATATTCCATTAAAACCCTACAATAAATATGTTTGGGCGAGAGTAGCACTAGGTTGCCTAATCTCCTTGAAAATTCTCCTATTGTATCTTCTTTTATGACTGATTTTCAAATATAACAATTTTTTTTCACATAAAGGATAAAAATGCTCATTGAGGATAATTGTGTTTCTAAGCCCAATTATCACAAATTTTGTTGACTTTGAGTGTCATCGTGTTACATGCTATAAAATTAAAAAGGTGGTGTGACATATTTGGAAGAATTAGTCAGCTTATTTATCTATAATTTAGGTGGATTCTTTTATTCATCAGGCGGCCTACCTTATTCCAACTTATACACCAAAAATCAGCCCTAATGAGCCAAAGCATGCATCTAACAGGCCTCATGTGTCAGATTAACCAAATTAATCAAAAGACATGATTGCTATCGAAGTGGCTCACTAATGTCACCTGCTATCCTTAATGGTGTATCAATTGTCTTACACTAACTGTCGAGCTGACCTAATAGATTGGCTAGACTAATTGCCTCGTTGATCTAACCTACATGTTCCTTATAACAAACTGTCCAATCCGACTTACATGCCTAGCTCACCTCCTTGATGATCCTGGGAACTATAATAACATAAAAGTTAAGATTGGCATCAAGAAAAGACATATGTCACAGCCTCATTTATGAGATGCCTGACATACACGTCACAATCTTTTCTTTAAGACACTGTGGACAGATTTTATATGACATTATTAGTATTTTAAAATTTTCTTGAACAAGTATAAAAGGGTGGAAATAGACTGAAGAGGAGATCTACTTTCAAGATCTTTTGTGGGAGAACCTACACCGTGGCTCTCAAGGAACCATTTTTCTCTACTAACATCTTCTCATTAGATTATCTTATCCACTCCACTAGAGGAGGATACAAAAACATAACACATAATTCAAGCCTACGAAATACATTCATCATCTTCCTTCAACTTCCTCACACAAGTCTCTTCCGGGTTGTGGAAACTCACAAAAAACATGATTTTTGATGTTATGAAAAGAATTCAACACAACCAAAATTATTGTACTTGGGGTTACCAAGTTGTTCAATGGAGCCAAATAAAATAGAGAATAAAATTTGTTAATTTGATCGAACAAATGGTAATATATTTGACCAATACTTGGTATTGAATTCAATTTATTGAAATTTAGTTTCAATCAATCGTTTTGGAAAATTACTAATCAAATGGACCACATCATTGATATTTACCTTTCTTTTTTTAAAAAAATTACTTATAATATGGACATTTAGTAAGCATCTCCAAGATTGACCATCTATTGATGGGATGCAATCTCCAAGCTTGGTTTGCTAGTCATGTATAATTATCAAGTTTTCGCTTAATAAATTTGTTTCTATATGGTTTCTTATATCTAAAATACGAGAAATATCTATTGATGCTTCATCTACAAGTTTATCATTCAACGCAAATCTTGAGGCATTTGACGCATATAAATATTTTAATTCAAATTAAAATTTCTCCTGATCTTTGATTTCAGCAAACTTATAGTCAAGCTGATATAATGACACCAAAATTAATCGGATCCAACTCAAATCAGGCCAAAATCAAGCCATTCAACAATATTTGGGGGCTTTGAGTGGTTAATTGGTAGATAAAATGGACTTCAAATTTGAATAGCTTATAATCAAATCTAGTGTCTAGATGATATAAAACCAAAAAGCCTAAAAGAATGCTCAATTTTGATGTCATTTAGGAACTTAAATGTTCATATAAGATCATCCAATCAAGAAAATCACTCTGAGCAATTCCATGAGTGGCTCAGATTTATGCAATATTTATGGATGATGTTACTCCTAAAATCTATAAATAAAGTCCCACTCCCTTCATGAAAAGGGATCTAGTCTGAGACCTAGACCTGGAGGAGTCATTTTCAAGAGTTGTTTTGGACTGAAGACCCGAAGATCGCTTCTAGTTTTTGTAGCTGCCAACCACTATCGACCATTGCCCGTCGACCACTGTCAACTACCCCCTGCTTGTTGCTATTGGCAGACCTTGCAAAGTAACAACGTACATTGAAACGAAGCACCTTGTAAAGTAGCAACGTACATTACAAAGTAACGATGTATGTTGCGGAGTAACGAAACACCATACAAAGTAACATAATGTCATAAATGTGTACTGCAAACACAACATGCCCCACATATCTAGTGATAACTCTCAGTACTAACTACTCCCGACCATCGTATAATGAACATTTTTACAAACAGACATTGTACTTAGAGAAGCCTTGCAACTCTTTCCTTGTTGTGGGATAAGTGTTTATATTTGTATTCACAAATTTATAGTGCATCTTTTGGATTGAGCTTAGCCCTGTAGTTTTTTTCGTTTCTGGGTTTTTCCACATAAAAAATTCTAGTGTATCTTCCTGTTATTTTTATCATTTGTGTGCGTGCTAGATTTCATATGATACTAAGATATTAATCTAATACTCTACCACCATGAATTTTCTAACACTCAACATATAAAATTTTCTGATCCTCGTTCTCAGAGTAAGACATCACAACTAGTTATTAAATTCTATATTTGTTGACTTTTTAAGCAATTCATTACTTTAGATAATGGATAAATTATGTTACTTTGAAACAATATTTACTATCGTGAATTCAACAAGTATAGTATATTCAAATTTTTTAGGGTATCAGAAATCATTCATCATTTATATTTTCAATTTAGCATGGCTTTAAACTATTATCAAATTTCTTTATTCATTTTTTTTTCCCTACCAATAGTATAGGATGGATGATTTTGTATTGAATATAAAAATATTCAAGATTTATGGGAGAATTATGACCGAAAAGTTTAAGGATTTCAATATAATGAATTTTGATACAAAGAATTGCTTCTCATGAGATTTTTTGTTTCTCGGGCAATTGAATTTAAAGCATGGGATCTTTCGGTGCGAGAGGAAATACCCAATTATCAGGCCACCATCTCATTTGTCTCATGAGGTTTCTTTCTTGACTAGTGATTTCTAGGTTTAATTGAAGGCATTAGCGTTGTTGGATTGACTGACATCAAAATCTTGTGTTTACAATATCTAGTACCTAAACTCATATGCTTACATAAAAAACATTCAAATTTTCAGCATCACATTGGACATACCATTCTTTCATATTTTCTTAAAATGAAATATATTTTTTCATATAGAAATTTATTACACCAAAGTATTATAAATGTAAGTATCAAACTCTGGGCATGGGATGTAAATATAAGTGAAATGTTTGGTACGTATGCAAATTTCAAAAAAAATATATTTTATGATGTTGGTTAATAAAACAAAAGTAACGATGAGTTTGTATTAAACAGAGATGCCTGGATAATCTTTTTTGTTGCTCATCCTTCGTGATTCCTGCTCTTGACCGCTCTCTAGATCTCACTCGCCTCTTACTCTTTTTGAGATAAGGTCGATTGGTGGATTAGGGTTCTGCATAGCATTTGTATTCAGTTATTTTCTGATTGTAATTTTACCTTGTTATCCTTGACATATTTACACTTATGCCACTTGCTAATTCTACACATACATACTTGTGGCATTTAAGAAAATTTCACTAATCTTTCTCTGGACTCCTCTTCTATTCTTCTTCTTCTTCTTCTCTTCTTTAATTTGATATCCGAGCCCTCTCCTGGTTCACATCCTTTATGGATTCTAATTCCTAAACAACAAATTAAGAAAATCAACAAATCACAATGGTTTATAACAAATTCAAAGAGATGAGTATTCCTAATGTCTTGAAATTCCTGATGTCTCAGATAAGGAATGTAACTGGAAATTATTTAATTCAAAACAATTATACTGTATGGAAAACTCAAATATCAAAATTGTTTACTACCATGTTTGACTCAATCTTGGATATTTAAACCTCTCTTCCTCTCAGATTTGTCACTGACATAGTTGGAACAGTAAAAGAAAATCAAGATTACATCATTTGGCAAATGGTGGATATGAATATTGCAGCAGCAATCTTTTCCACCATTTCACCTTCAATCCTCCTCTATATACTTTATCTAACCACTACAGCTAAAATATGGCAGATCCCGGAAAAAGATTCCAGGCCTCCAACTAGTTGAAAGTTCTTCAATTAAAGAACGAACTTCATAACATTACAATGGGCTCGAGCAAAATGGCCCAATACCTCACTATGGTTAAAAACCTGGTGAGCAACATAGCCACTGCAGGGTTCAAAGTGAACACAGAAGCTATAATTCTTTATACATTAAATGGTCTACCACCTAGTTATCAAGGCTTGAAGAAAACCATCGACAAAAAATTGCAACTGCTTTCACTCGAAGATTTCTATGCTCTTCTTCAAAATGAAGAGTGCAACATTGCTCAAGAACAAACAAGAACTACAGAACATGCTACTCTATTGACTTTGACAAATAAAGAGGGCTAAAAGAGTTCAAAAAGCTTTAACAAGAATTACGAAAACCCCAAAAGTATGCAAGATGGCAACTCAAAAAAATCAAGATCCGGAGTAACATGCCAAATTTGCAACAAGCGCGTTCACTTGGAAATTCAATGCTAGCACAAAACTAATTTTCAATATAAACCACTCACAAATTCATTTGTGACAGCACCCGCAACTCGAGCACCAACAAAGTCACAAAGTAGATACTTGATGCTGACGACACAACTCATCTCACGCCTCGTGCAGACTATCTACAAGCATCCCAACCATATACAGGTTAAGACCAAGTGGTAATGTGTAATGGACAAAGCTCTGACATCACACATTTAGGTGACAGTATTTTACAACACCTGATCGTAAGTGAAAGCTTTCTCCATTATTCAGAGTTGCAAAATTATAAAGATAACAATTTTATCATTTTTTTCGATGCTGACGAGTTCTAGATTTAGGATTCCATCACCAAGGAAATTCTCCCAACTGGTCAAGGGCTTTATCCAATCACAACCTTATCACTACAATAAGTTCAAGCATGTGGCACCAAAGACTCGGGCACCTGCATAAGAAAGTTCAGTCTATGATTTCACGTCTTTTCTCATCTAAATATTCCCACATATAATTTGCCATGTCGAGATTGCTATAAAAATAAGAGCCAAAAACTGCCTTTTAGTAATAGCACTACTATTTATAAAAAAATAGAATGATACTTTTGGATACTTGAAGCCCCTTTTGCCATCCTTCTATAGAAAGATACAAATATTATGTGATCTTTATCAATGCGTTTTCATGTTATTGTTGATGCATTCCTTTACGTCACAAATCTAAAACTACTGCTCGATTTATACATTTGCAAAAACTCGTTCAAAATCAATTTCATAAAAAAATTAAATACCTTTGCTCTAACGGCGGAGAAGAATATATATTAAATGAATTGAAACGATACTTGCAGGACAATGGAATTTAGCACCAATATAATTGTCATTATACTCTTGAACAAAATAGAATTGATGAAAGAAAACACCGCCACATTATTGAAACAGCCTCGACTCTTTTCAGTTCCTCTAATCTTCCCATCAACCTATGAACCGAATTTGTCTTCACGCTACATACCTTATTAATAGACTCCCTTCACATAATACTAAAGATAAATCACCTGAAGTCTTATATCAACAAGTCCCTGAATATCAACATTTGCGAACCTTTGGTTACCTTTGTTATCCTTGGCAACAATATAATACATCACATAAACTCTCGCCCAAGCTCCACATTGCATATTCGTGCATCATGACCATAGTTTTATATACATTTTGGCATATGCAAGATCACTTTTCTTTATCTCATTCGTCTAAACATAATTATATCGTGAGACATTTAATGTAACAATTTTCAGAATCATATTAGTTTTTTTTTTTTGGAAAGTGAGTCCTTCAGAACATTAAATTTAGTGATTAGCACGCGAATCAAACTCTCACAATCCAAGTGGAAGACATATCCCCTGACTACTGGACCACGACTTCGCTCACATGATCATATTATTTACGGCCTACAATTACACTATATTTTAGAATTTGATCACGCCACTCTGCACAATAACATTATTAAAACATATTCTAATAACTTAGGTTGAAATTAAAAATATAAAAATATCTAATACTCAAGTCTAAGAGTTTTAGTTTCTTATTCATTTCAAGAATAAATGGAATTCATCATATTAAAGATGCTTAAAAGCACTATATGAAAAAAGAACTTCATGAAAACTTTATTATTAAAGACGCTAATAATTGAATATAAATTCAGTGAACAAATTTCCCACCCTCATGAATCTTGATTTTCTTAAATGGGGCTGGAATGTTGCTTATGACTAGGGCTGTTAAAAAAACTCGTTGTTCGCGAACAGTTCGTGTTTGGTTCGTCACTAATTTCTATTAAATTGATTATGATAAATAATTATTACAGCAAAAAATATTTACGATTAAAGACAATTATGCAATTTTCTTAATAGAAATTTATGAAAAAGTTTTAGTGAAAGTTACTAGGCCTGAAGCAACATTCACACTTCTTACAAAAAATCCAATAATAAGAACAAAATGTAATATTAAATTATAATATTCTAAAATGTAATTACTAATATATAATCATAATTTTCAAATATGTTCATTGGCAGCCACTTCAACTCACCAAACGATTTGAAGGGGCGTTCTGACTGGTCGATGGCCCAGTGAAGGTTTCGGCCCGGAAAGCCCATTCTTGAGAGTAGTTTCAACGAAAATTTGAGGATTGCAAAAGAGCATGTGATTGTCGGTTAAATACATGGAAAAAACATATATGTTTAAGAAATTTAGAAGTAGGTTAATTCCAGGGCGGAATCAGCTTCTTTTTTAGGGGGCTAAATTATTCCCCCTATAACCAATGTGTATGAGGCCAAGATATCAAAGAGCAAAATGATATTTCAGGATGAACAAAACTGATATTTTATGAGATGCAAAAGAACAAATTGTCCTCTCATATAAGTAAAAAATCTGAATTTGAGAAAAGAAGGGGTGGGGCAATTATCCCCACTAGACCCTACCTGGGTCCTCCCTTGAAGGTAAATACAATACATTTTAATTTTCAAAAGTTATGTAATAACACATTAAGAGAATATAAGAAAAAAACATTTATTTGTATAATTAGAAGTAAAGTTCAAAATTTAATATTTAAGTAATAAATATTTATAGATATTTGAAAATTATCACTTTATTTTCCACCAAAATTTACTTCTTTTAGACAATTGATTTTTCAGCAATTTTATTTCACACTGAAATGTCTTCTGACAAATTTTATTTTACGAGCACTGAAATTTTACATGTTACAACTTATATCACATTAAATATATAAAAAAAAATTAAACTGCTAACAATTATTTACAAAAAGGGATCGCATCAACTATAAAAAAAAGGTAAAATTTACATATATACCGTATAATTCTTATGTATTTACAAATTTAATATTTAGACTTATAAGAATTTAGCGTCATAATTACATAAAAACCCATAATATGAAAAAGTTAATTGCATTTTTAAAAATATTGTAATAGTGACATTTTGATATTACAGTATGTAAATATCAAAAGCTAAGTATTAGATACGTGAATACATAAGAAGTGGTATGATTGTAAGTGCATGATAAATTGCTGCTCATTTTAGTTTACTTGTTGGAAGCTTTGGGGTGCCAATTCCAGAGGCCGTAAGTTTGAGATTTTGTATATGCGAGTGTAAATTTGTGATTAAGTATGCTAAGAAAATCTCGGAAGTTTGTTAAAAGTAATAGAAAATGAAAAAAAAAAAATCTAGGCAGTTAGGAGGAATTTTATAGCCTACATATTTTAGGATTTGGTGTCCTATATTGATACACCATCAACAAAGTTCTTTCATTTGACACAAATCTTATGGTATGGTATGACACAAATTTTGTGGTAATTTTTTGAGTAAGAAATATTCAAATCTCGATAAAAAAGTAAAACAAAACTTGGAGCCTTGTGAAAGGACTGAAGTTCGATCATTTCTTCCGTGTCAACCACCGCCAACATTCGTCGAATGCCGTCGACCATCGCCGACCACCGCCGATAACTACTGACAGTTATTAAGCACTTGTATCACTATCAACCACCGACCAGATGCCAGCAATCTCTAACGGTCGCCGTCAACCGACGTTGTAACTTGAAAATCCTAGTAACTCTTTCTTGTCTGTGAGACAAGTGGTTGCAACTGTAATAATTTTTTTAAATTAGAACTCTTCAACTTGGTCGGTCCTCACGATTTTTTCTTTTTCGAATTATCCATGTAAAAACGTTTTGAGTCATTATTAGTTATTTTCTCTTTTCTAAATGCGTGTTTAATCTTTGTACCACACTAAGACGATAATATGCGACTCTCCTGTGTGTGTGTGTGCATGCACACACAGTAGAGTCGCATATTATCGTCTTAGCGTGGTACGATCTATTTCGATTATTATAGGCAAAAGCTTGAACTTATTCCCCTGTGATTGCATGTATCTTCTGATTTTACATGCAAACATAATTAATTCCAATCAACTCAAGTTCATTTTTAGTTAGCTCGGAACTGACTCTTCTTGAGTCAAATCAACTTGACTCAACATACATTTAATTTTGAGTCAAGTTAAAGTTCACATTAATTTCAAGTTCGAGTCCAATACGAGTTTTCCGAACCCGGCTCACTGCCCGCCAAAATTGCATCAAGAAATTGGTCAGTATTTGACCTAACCCTCCCTTATTTGGGCGTAGTAGATTAGCTCCATGGGATAACATGAATCTATTTATTATTAGTATGTTCATAATTTAAAAGATAAACATATGGATGTCTTTAGGGAGGGAGCGCTAATGACTTGTAGGAGTTCTCTTAGGCTTTAGCGCCTGAATTGTAACAAATATATAATAAAAAAGTACATAAAACTACACGAGGACATGCATAACCATGTTCCTAGGACATAAGTCCATGTCAAAGTATATGAGGGCCATGCACTTGTTTACAGTAAAATCAGACTCTCTGGCTTGTACCGTTGTACGTAGGACTGGGCACCCTGAGGCATATTATTTGTTGCACATCACTGGCACTTGATGTGATATGTGGAAGCATCCTGTGGCATAAATATTAGAAGTAAGGTTTAGATGTTGCATGGTAAACTAATGATATGTATGTAAATGCCCCCCTTAAACTTATGGAATCTTGAAATTTTCTTGAAATGGGCATAATGCTTGTGATTCAGATGAGATGATTTTACCAGTGATATCTCTAAATCTACCTTCATTATAGGCAGCTTAAATGAGATTAACCAAACGAGATATATACAATTTAATTCTAATTGTAAACAATTGTCGAAATGATTTTATAAGAAGTGTTGCAAGTTAAAATAGATTTGTTGTTGGAAAAGATTGTTAATATTTAATTTTTTTGGGACATAGAAAATGTGTCAACGCTAATTTTGAGGAGACCAACGATCTAAAAGAGAAAAGTGGAACGAAGGAGTGCCCACTGACAAAAGATCATGATGCACATTTATCCGACCACGTGCAATCGTTCGAGCCGAAACTGGCGGAGTCACGAAAGACAATCAAATTATTTGAATTCGAGTCATTCGGTCAGAAACGAGACAAAAAGATATTCAAGCCAACCAATATAAGTCAACTCGAGGAAAGATCTAGCCTCTCGACATCTCCAAACATATTGAGGAGGTTGAAAGACTCTCCCATCTATTATTAATGCTCGACAACCAGGCCAACAACTGACCAAACCAATGATATCGACCTGAAGACAATCAAGCTCAGTCTACCGGTAACACTGACTAAGCCTAGCCAACCGAACCAACCCTATCAAGCCAAAGGCAGATGAGCTCAACCAGCATATCCAGAGAGCAGTTGAGTGATAGACTCATATCTGTAAAATAAGAAAAAACTCTCTATTTTTTTCTTTACGCTCTAGCCTTTGGGGTGTGATTCAAAGACAGTTCAGGATTCAACAGGTAGTGGTTAGACAGGACAATTCAGATGATCTAAAGAGAATTAAATAATCCTAATCATGAATTGACCACCACCAAATGTGTTGGAGGCTTTAAGAAGATTGACAATAAACACATTCTGACCAGGGATTCGGCATTGCCCGAGCTAATTAATGTCATGATTAGAGAAATGTAGCCTAAAACTACCTCTAGTGAAAAAAAATTAATAAATATAAGAAACTTGTGGAGATTTATAGAAAACATAAAGTTTGTATGAATTCATATGTTAAAATTTAAATTTGGATATTTACTTATGTAATATTTTAATGATATATTCATATCAAAATAAATTTCATTTTAGAAAAGTTAAATTTAATGGCATTTTTATGTGATATTAAAGATTTAAAGGTTACAAAATAAATATTAAAAAATTATGTATTAGAAATGTAAATTAAAAAAAAAAAGTGGGATATTCATGTAAATACTCTAAAATGAATAAATTTTTCTTCTCTCTGTCTCTCCTTTGGGAAAAATTTGTGTACGAAACAATTACGCAGACTGTGTACATTTTGGGGTGGTTATAGGGATGTTACAAGGAAGTTACATGAGTACAACACAGATGTAACATCTTTATAACCTCTCTATAACCGAAATGTACTAAGAGCTGCGTACTTGTCATTAGGGGTGTAAACGAACCGAACACGAACGAACAGAGCTTGTGTTCGTGTTCGGTTTGTTTAAAATTTAGTTTGTTTGAAATAAGCTCGTGTTCGAAATTGTTCGTGCAATCACTGTTCTTGTTCGTTTCTTAACGAACGAACCGAACGCGAACCGAACACGAGTTGTTCGCGAACGACGAGCCAGTTTGACATACCTAATATTATATATATATATATATATATATATATATATATATATATT
>JXCR01148738.1:128070-139207 GCA_002079205.1 Phalaenopsis hybrid cultivar | reverse complement strand
TAATTATTTTAAATTATTTTATATTTCGAACAATAACGATTCGAACACGAACGAATGCATCACTGTTCGTGTTTAGTTCGTTTAACTAACCGAACAAAAAAAATATGTTCACGTTCGTCTTATTTTCTTATCGAACGAATCGAACACAAACTCCTTGACGAACCGAACACGAACTGTTCGCGAACAACGAGCTTTTTTAACAGCCCTACTTGTTATGTAAGCAAATTTTTCGCCTCTCCTTTTTTATTAAAATCTCGAGTTTCAAGAATTATATTTTTTATTACCATTTCGCCCTGACCATTAAATAGGCTGTGCAAAAGTCAACATTTGAGAACCCAAATCCGGACTTGGGCAGCATGCCAGCCGCATGGATTTGAATTTCGAACGGCAAAGTCAAGCACTCGTACCAAAAATAATTGACAAATATAGTAAAAATAAAGCAAAGTTTAAAAGCAAATGTAAGTCAAATTTACAGGCTGTATGTTCAAATTTAATAAATCTTATAAATTCAGATATTCTAAATACTGCTAATGACAGGATTTAATAAACTACGAATTGAAATGAAAATTATGAATAAATTGGAAAGGAAATAAATTTATTAAATACTGAATTTAAAATTTCTTATTTTTTATGACCACCAAGATTCAAATTAAAGATTGTTTGGGACAGTTTTCTGATTGCTTTGCATTTTAGGCCATCATCACAATTTTATTTGAAGAATGGTGGGAAGTTGTTTTTTTTTTCAACACGAGAGGTTAAAGTGCAACGACTGTAAGAAGTTTGTTGTATATTTGATTTCGGAAAAAAAATCACGGATCCCCCGAACTGTTGATGTGGCTGCCTGCCATCAACCGGGTCGTGCTTGCCTCCTTTCGTCTGACCCTACATCCCCCAGATAGTTGACATCGCAACCTGTCGTCCACATTATTGTATCGTTGATGTGGATGCCCGTCGTCTGCCGTCCTTGGACCATTCCTACCTCACACAGTTCAATCGAAGGCCCGACTGACCTGATCAGATTGAAGCCCAAAAATCCATTTGCAGGCACCGGACCCGCGACCCATCAACAACCCTCTTAGCCATCGCCACTCCTTCTCCAGTGGTCGCCACCGACCGGACCCGCGACCCATCAACAACCCTCTTACCCAAAAATCCATTCGCAGCCACCAGACTCGTGAACCATCAACAGCCCTCTTAGTTGTCAACCTCCTTCTCCAGTGGCCGCCACCGTCGCCCTCCAGTTCGATCGCTACCATTGTCGATGGCCACCTTTGCCACCTCAGCAACCTCCAACCGTCGCCACAGCAATCACCAGCCTCCGCCTCCAATCTTCGTTGTGTTCCACTATCAGTGTATAGGGGAACAAGATAAATCAATTCAATGAGTTATCCCGCAAATGAGGAAGCATGCAAAAATTTTGATCGTATGCATCTTGAATTTATTGTAGAGACGCGTAATGTTAGGCTTGACTTGTATTCTGATGGCTGCACATCGTACTGTCAATCATCTGTCAATCATCTCTCACTACAGTTGTTGGCCAGTGATCATTACTCAATAAAATCTTCCAGTGATCCTAGTAAGCTTAAAAAAATTGATGTATATTTATAGCCTTTGAAAGAAAAGATAGAAATTCTTTGGGAAACATTTGTTAGCACATGTGACATTTCTGTGAAATGAATTTCTAATAAAAGTAGATTTAATGTGGATAATGAGTGATTTTTCGGCTTATGGAGTATTATATGGATGAAGCACCGCGGGAAAGTTAACTTGCACATATTGCATGAATTTGTCAAAGGATTTTACGTTTCAACACAGCAAGAAATTCATGGTTTGACTATTATCATATGTTTTTACATGTTGAACACCTTTGGAACCGAAATAAAAATGTATTCAAAAGAAACTCAATTAATCAATTACTGTCATCTTCAAGAATAGCTGAGGGTAATTTATTCAATATTGTTAGTGGCATTTCCAAAGATTATTGATTTTCGTGAACTATCGTTAGATCGACCATCTGGTTTTGTTGTTACGCATAATTGGATAAAAATGTCTTTTTTTCCGATCTATCTTATGGAAAAGTCAATATGATTGGACACAACATTAATGTCAAGAACATATAATTTTTTTTTTTTATAGCAAAATTAAAGATAATGTGAATGCGAGACTAGACCTGAAAACTATTTATACTTAGAAGACGGGAATTATTGAGTAACATTATTTATTAGTAGTTCACTCTTTTTTTCAGTCAAATATAATTTTCACTTGATTCACATATTTTTTAATGCACGAACAATTTATTTGTAAATTCATTAAATTCACATGAAGAATATATCATAAGTCAAGAGATAGAGAATGACTTCTCCCAATAATTTATAAATTTAATGTTAAATATTTTGAAGAAAGTAATAAAAATAAGATTTTTTATGAATTCATAGATTCATGATCAGAACAATGAAACAACAGACTATGACTTAATAGGTCTTGCTTGGGGTCCCTTATGAATCTTGAAATTTTGACAATTTTATGAAGTGTGGCTACACATTTCATACAAAATTTTGGTCAGAAAGAAAAAAAAAGGCTAATAACTTTGATATTTATGCTAAAATAAATAATAATTCAGATGATGAAATAGATTACTATGGCATTCTCAAAAAAGTTATTCAATTTGAATGTCCTGACTTCATTAGAAGTGTATTCCAGTTAAAATTTGATTGATTTAATCTTGTTCCAAATCATGGAACAGTGTTAAACAAGTTAAAGCGAACAAAACATATGCTAAATTTGATTATTTCATTCCAGCAAGTCAAATAAGTCGGGTATATTATCTTTGAAATCCAAATACAACAAGAGATAAAATTGCTGAGCAATAATCATCACAAGTAAAATTAGAGTTTGACTATTAATATTTAGAATAGTATTGAACCTGCTCATCAAGAAAGAAAAAATACATTTATTCTTTCCCCTTGATTCTACTCATGAGAAGATATATTTAGAGGATGTTAGTGACAAATACAAAGAAATTACTCTTAATGAGTATGCACTAGTGATGTTTTGGATGGAAATTTTTGTTCATCCTTTAATAGCTCATTAGAAGATGCCGAAGATATGTACGTTATAAATTACATTTATTACTATAAGAAATTACTCCATATCTTGATAAATTGCACTTCATAATTTCACCTTCAATTTACCATGTAGATTTCTATTTTCAGTGAGAGTAGGTTGTAGATTGCACTTTACAATTTGTTTGCACTTTTTTTATTGTCAATACTTATATTTTTAGTTATGATAGTTTCTACTTTACAGTCTCACTCTCTATTTTCTGTTTAGATTTACGTTCAAGTAACAATAATTTGTAGATTGCATTTTACATGTAATTGTATTTTTGTTTAAAGTTACCTGCACTAATTATTTTTCTTTTTCCTATTACTTATAGTTTTTGGTGGTGACGGTGATCTTCCTCCATACACATAGAGGACACCATTGGGGTCAGGTTTAGAGGAAGGACCTTGTCAGTCGACAAGGTGGCACTACTGTGGAGACAAACTCTTCTTTGTTGCTTTTTACCATGTCTGTCATTGTTGTGGATCACCCCCCATAGTCCTTCACCTCGATGACGTAACCCTCAACACACACCCCGTCTTACACTCCCTCTCCTCTCTCTCATCATACCAGCACCACCACTCACTACTGTTGTAGGTCTTTCTAGTTTGAACGAGGGTCATGTGAGCCATGTTACTGTAGCTGATTGAGATATATCGGGCAGTACAAGCCACACTTTTGTGCTAGAGCATGTTAGGTATACATAATTTTTATTTTTAAAAAGTTGTAATAATGTTATTTTGATTTAATATAAACTAATTATATATTCTTTTTTAGATTTTATCACTCTTCATAAGTTGTTCATGCTATTAGGGATATTAATAATCTGAAGTTCAGAAAGTTTGGGGGTATAGCCTACGTAAAAATCTAAAGTTTCATATATAATTTTTGTTAATCTAACATATTTAAATTGATTTTGTAGAAACAGTTCTCCTGGCGCTATGAGTACCAAGCACATATTAGGAGGAGCTTCAAGCATAAAGGGGGGATCGTCTTCACAACATGTTTTGGGAGATATGGAAGGTGCATCAACGCCCTCTTTACTTTTGGAGGATGTTTTCGACTCCTTGTTCAGAGCTCCATATACTCTAGATTATCACAAGAAAAGTCAACAAGCCAAGAATAATAAAAATTCTAATTATGGGGTCATGAGTTCCTCTAAACATATTGTGGAGGCTCCCAGATACATAGTATAAGTTAATTTGACAATAAATCTTATTGTAAATTAAATATTTCAATACTATTTTTTATTTTAACAAACTGTGTATTTCAGATGTGAACCCAAAGCTATCGAGCCCACGTGCGTACCTACACGCGGCAGTCACACCATAAGTGAGTTCACAACCAATCTAAGACGACACATATGTGAAAATAGTAATTTAATTTTCCCTCTTAACTTTTTTTTTGTATAATTTTTTTGTAGGAAACCTTTCAACAACTATTGGAGAACCGGACTCGGCGCCCAAGAGGACTTATGAGCTTGAGTTGTGATCAGTTTGACTATGGGCTATGAAGAGAGGCTACTGGAGGCAAAAAGAATGAAAGGGTTTATGGATTAGGCTCACAGGCACAAGTCTACACCACTCATCGCTCCCTAATGCATTCAATACATTAACTTCTATTGCCCCGGAGAATAATGTTTGTAGGCAGTAGCTTCATTCAGTGCTGATATTGAAACTCTATTTGCCGCTCAAATTGCTGAGATGAAGTCTAAATTGGAGGCTAAAATGAAAACAAAATTAGATGCATTACGACACACCTAAGAGAGAAACAACCGATAGAGGAAGACATCGACGATGAGGAGGATGACAAAGGGGGACGAAAGAGAATTATTACTTTTTTATTTATGAGACATCCAAATATGTTAATCTTATGCACATCTAAATTGGTTCAGTGCCTTGCAATCATTCCTGTATCTAATTTGTGTGTCTATTCAATTAGTTTTATTTTAATAATTATATTGTGCAATATATAATTGAATATGTATTTGTGTTATGATTGTATTTGTGAAAATTATAATTTGAAAAAAGAATAATTATTTATTTTTACCTACAATTTTCCGATGGCAAAAAGATGGACAATCATTTTTTCTTTTTATGAATCAGTGGCTATAGATCTTCGGTTATTTGATTGACGGTCAAGTGATGGACTATCCAAAAACCGATGGCCTAAATATTGTCGGCTATTAAACCCACAAATTTAACTGAGAGCAACTTATGCTTTTTTTTCTTTTGGCATGAACTGACAGCTTGTAACTATCATCAGTTATTTAACCGAAGGCTAATCAACGATTATGTTTCTACATAAACCGAAAAACTTGAGCCATCAGTTATTTAACCGACGATCATGCTTTCACCCTAAACTAACGGGTTTTGAACGTCGGTGATCCGTCGGATATTTAAGCTGTGGAAAATATAGTCCTTCTTTAGTTTACCAACAAACTGAAAAGCAATGCTTTTTGGACCATGACTAAACCATGGCTGTATTATTAACCATTATTTTCTTACCGATGACTTTTAATCATCGTAAATAACCTGAATTCTTGTAATGCAAATTCTAATAGCTTTAATCTCATAAAGTTGTCAAACATCTCTTCACTGCATTACGAGGACCCTGAAAAATGTAGCTAAACTCTTGGATTATTTCCCCCTAAACTCTTGTAAATTCTAATAGCTTTAAATGTAGCCAAAATAAGTCTGTAGCCAAACTTAAATGATTTTCCATGTACAACATCTATAATCATGCGAAGCAAAATTGTCTCTTTCAATAAAGCAACGGTTATAACCATGCACTTAATAATCTGTCAAGAATGCATAAAATGACATTTGCATTTTACACCCCTCACTTATTCTGAAAATCTTTTTTCTCTTATTTCAGAAAAAAAAAAAAAACTACATTTTTATAACATCTCACACCACATAACAATATATAAGTTTATTTTATGTGAATACATATAATCTATATTTCAACAAAGCGAGAAAAAGAAGAAGAAGAAGAAGAAGATATACTAGGTGCAATGCATACGGATAGCGAATAAGAGGAGAGCATGTCTGCATGCATGCTCTCTCTCGCTCCTATCATTCGCTATATGTTGCACACACCTAATATTTTCTCAAGAAGAAGAAGACAGAAAGAAGAAGAAGCAAAATGCCTGGCTTTACCATGTATGCCTATGATAAACCGAGAAAGACTTCACCAAAACCGCGCTAATTCATCACAAGAAAGAAGCCAATAATGGCCGAAAGGAAGCGTCGAAGCCCTCAAAAGCTCCATTTTCTTCCAACTTCAAGCTCCGAAGCTCTTCCTCTAAGAATCACAAACAACAGTTGATTATGAGGAGGAGAGACAGAAAGATGTGCATTTATGGATGGTGCATGGAGCCTTAAAAGACATATGTTGCTTATTGTTATTAATTAATGTGTATATAAAGACATAAATAAACCAATAGGACGAGTTAATGTTCCCAACATAGTGATGAGGAGGGCCATCTATCTTTGACCGGAAATGTGGAGGGCCGGCTTTTGTTGGGGTATGTTTTGTCTGCTCGGCATGGGGGAGGGGATTTTATATTACCTTCCCTTGAATTTTTCTCCTTGTTCTTGGGCATCATATTATTATTCATATTGCCATGATACAAAAATCATTTGTGCAAGTACAAATCCTACTCCAAAGTTTGTATTGAAATTTTTTTTTTTTAATTATTATATGGTGGGCTATTTGAATTCCATTTTAATTTATTAGATATTATTTTTAATTTATTAAATATTATTTAAGTATTTACATTATTTTCATTAGAAAGTTTAAATATTTATGTTTGTAAGTCATTTAAAAAGTCGTCTCATGCGCACCGTCTAAACTACTGTATCAGGCACAATCTGTGTTTTTTTTTTTAGTTTTAATTTTATATGCATAAATATTAAAATGTCTGAGGTTCATTTTATACGGTGATGATTTTTTTGATTGATTAACACATTTATTTTATATTATTATTTATAAATATCATGATTTCATGATTTCAAGCATGGATGTATTTAAATTTGAAGGATTGAAATAATTATAAAGTAAAATTATGATTACTCACTTTACTTTCATCTTATTAAATTAATCCTTGCAGAAATTTATTGACTTTCTTTCTTCTCCAAAACTTCAAAAATTAGCTTCTTCCAATTCACCTAATCATAAACTTAATTACTTTATTTTCTAAATCATAACATTTGATTATTCACAATTTCACTTAATTTTATAGTTCTTCTATATCACTACATATCTCAATGCTCTAGTACTTAACTCAGTCTCTTATTACTTCTATTGAATTCATCATCATCCTTAAAACAAAATTCTAAATCATTTTTTTCAAATTAAAATTGTTAAAGCTAAGTACTTGTACAAAATACAAGAATCATAAGTAATATTTTACCCCAATTCTTCTCTCTTTTTTTTTTCTTCTTACAAAATTAACGATCATGATCACCTTAATCTTGTAATTTGTGTATTGTTTAATTGTTAATTTTGACATTCTATAATATAGTCATTTAACATTGAGCAAATCTTTTGAAAGATATAATCATTTTTTTATTTTGTTTAGGGAAAAAAGTAAATTTTTATCATCCTTATTTACATTGGGGATCTTTTCATCATAGCTAATTCCTATGATTTTTTTTTTCTTTTTTTTAAATATTTTTCATATAAAAAACCTGGTGTCTTTTGTGACTTATTTTCTTATATAAGATATAAATTTTTTTCTCTATTGTAAGTATATCTTAGCACTTGATAATAATAATAATAATGATGATGATGATGATGATTTTATTTTCATTAAAATATGCCTTTAATAATGATCGCTCACGTTGCACTACTAGTTTTCAATCTAAAATCGTCTTAGTCTCCACATCTTTCTCAAGTTTTCATATAACCGTTTAATTTCCTCTAAAAGGTAGAAACCATCCTTGCTATATGTGGATGGACAAAATCATTGATAAAAAATAATAGATAAGTTTAAGAGTGTCGGAAGATTTGCAAAGTAGAGCGATTATTTACTGTTACACAAAAATCCAGCACACACTCAGATAATATAAGAGTAATCAGGAGGAGACATCTTAGTTTTTTATGTGGAAAACCCTATAAATAGAAAAAAATCATAGCCTTATCCCAGTTGAAATAATACAACATGTAATGGTGATTATAAAGGCTCTCTCCTGAGTTTGGGATAATAGAATTACAAAGTTGATGTACAATGATATTTCAACAAAATAGTCACAATAACCTGCAAAGGTCGTAGTCACTTGTTATGGAGACAATAGTCCGTCGTTAATGTTGTAGACATTTGTTGTAGCACCAACTTATTGTAGAAGTCGTAGTTGAAAACCATGATATTAGCTGGCCACGTGGTTCGTAAATGGTTTCTTCAGAAACATCAATTGCTCATAAAGATTGTCATAGATTTGTGTGAGCTGTGTAGGTTGTAGTTGGCCATATAAACTGTAGCAGAGAGCTATAATGACGTTTGTAGATCATATGGACCAGAGTTGGGAGCAGTGTGAGCTGCGGGACGCCTAGGCTGTAATTGGTCACATAGGTCATAGAGGGGTGCTGCAATAACGTATGTAGACCTCAAAGCTTGGAGTTGACAGGGAGTTGTAATAATTTTCGTAAGTCGTAGAAGCTAGAGTTGGGAGTTCTGTGCAGTGTGAGCAGCGTAGGCTATAGTGGCGAGCTGTAAAATGTTTATAAGTCATATAGGCCAGAGTTGGTAGCTACTTAAGCTGAGAACCGCATAGGTCGTAGTTTGTCACATAGGTTATAATAGAGAGTTGTAATATCGTCCATATGCCACAAAGGCCAGAGTTGTGAGCTACGCGAGTTGTGAGCTACTTAGGTTGTAGTTGGTTACATAGGTCTTAGCAGGAAGTTGTAATAACATTTGTTAGTTATGCTTGCTTTTGTGCTTTTCAGAGGAGAGTTTTTACGTTTTTGAGATTTTGATATATGGAGATTCTCCCCTTTAAAAAATTTGCTATAGTGCCAAAATTTTGAGGAGGCGGTGCGGACGCCACTTGAAAATGAGTTGATCCATTCTTTGAGGGCATCAACCATGCCCTTTGTGAGTATAAGAAATGATAACTCCTCTATCAGAATGCAGAAACTTTGTAGGTATTTCAAGAAAGAATTTCAGCCTTTAAAGAAGTGAACATCAAGTTGTGGACCTTCTAATAATGAGGAGGATGTTGTAATGAATCAGAGTATTTTTTGCTGACTTGTAGTAGCCTTTATACTAGTATGTGTTGTTCATTGTAGATTTCCAGTCACCTAATGTAGCATTTGTACGTGATGATGGTGCATTTGTTTGTATGCACTTCTTTTACTTGTTGTAGTAAAATTTTCACGTAGATTTTGTCTTTTCCATTGAGTTGTACTTGCCCATCTTCTAGGATATTTTTGCCCCACTTTTGGGGTGTTTTTGATGCCTTTGTCTTTGTGGTAGGAGCATAGTGGCAACTCTTCTAAAGCTTATGCCTTAAGAGATTCTTTGGCTTCTCAAATATGTAGAAGTCAGTGCTTAAATTTAGCAAATGTGCTTTGTATAAAAAAGGTCATGTATCTTTTGAGGCTCATTTCTTATGAGGGTTATGCCTTCCAAGACTCGTGTTTGCTGAAATTTTGATATATTTGTACATTCTAAGGCTTGGAACCCTTAGAGACTTTTGAGTGGAGACCTTATCAATTGCTTGTTCTCATGGAGTCTTTTTAGTGAGGAATGCATCCACAACTAGTTTCTCATCGAAACTTGCCTCCTGTCTTGTTTTTCATGGGCATGGGTGGAGACTTTGTCTATCATTTGCCCTCATATGGTACTTCTAGCTAGGAATGTATCCAATACTAGCTTCCCTTGAAGGCATGCCTAATGTGCTCATTTTCTATAGGTATGGTGTAGATCATGTCTGTCACTTGCCCTCAAGGGTACTTTCTAGTGAGGAATGTATCCACTACTAGCTTCCCATAGAGACTTGCCTCTTGGACTCACCTTCTAGGGGTATGGGTGGAGACCTTATCTGTCACTTGCCATTAATGGGTCATTCTATTAAGGATTGTATGCAGCGTTAGCTTTCCATCGAGAGTTACCTTCTGGGCTCTCTTTAAGAGGTATGGGTGGAGACATTTTCCGTCACTTGACCTCAAGTGGTCTGTTTAGTAAGAAATGTATCCACTACTAACTTTCTGTAGAGACTTGCCTCTTGGGCTTACCTTCCAGGGGTATGGGTGGAGACTTGTTTTTCACTTGCCATTAAGTGGACTTTCTAGTGAGGAACGTGTCCACCACTAGCTTTCTATTGAGAGTTGTCTTCTTCCAGAAGTACGGTGGAGATCTGCAACTTGCCTTGAATGGGTCTTTCTAGCGAGAAATGTATCAACTACTTGCTTCTTATCGAGACTTTCTTTATGAGCTCATCTTTTAGGGGTATGGGCGGAGATCTTGTCTGCCACTACGAATGTTTGACCATTCCTACCTAGGCTGTTACTGAAAGCACGTCCACTTGGCAACTGTAGCCTTTAATAGAAGAAGTTAAGGAATCCACCAAAGAACCTATCTAAAGTTGTTAATCGAAGCTCCTATTTCCATTTTTATAATGTCTAATAATAGTGAATATAAATCGCACTCCAAATAACTAAAATATATATTTTTTATAAGTTGCCTCATTTTTTATTGTATTTTCAATATGTCACTCTCCTCCTTATTTCACATTTCTTTTCCAACTTGAAACCCCAAGTAGTCCGATTGCTCTCACACTAAGGTCTACCAACATATTTTGTACAATTTACATACATATCACAAATTTTTTTTGTATATATACTTTAATTTTTTACATTTATATTCTTTTATATATGCTTTAAAGGAAATGTTTCATCTATTTAAAACTAGCAATAGTGTTATATGATGTGAAAGATTTGAATGTTATAAATGTAAAAAAAATTAAAATTTGATTGTTAGATTTGTAAATACATAAAAGTTATATATATATATATATATATATATAAA
>JXCR01148738.1:104894-117770 GCA_002079205.1 Phalaenopsis hybrid cultivar | reverse complement strand
CCAAGAGTCGGCGAATAGCATCCTCGATCCTTTCCTCTCTCTTGTAGAAGGTCTTCGAGGTAAGAGATGCTATTCTAATAATTCCACTTCGTATCCCTCGTTTAAGCACACATAAGCAATGTCGTCATCGCCCTCGCCACCTAGACCCTAGACTTATCCTAGTCCGATGATCCATATGTGGCGTTAAGAAATTTCCCCAATTGCCAGGAGAATTTGAGTGTAATATTCAAGCTCAAATCCCGATGCATTGGGTTTTATTGTAGGTTAAGTCATTATGGAGATTTCACTGTTGATTTAATCAAGGAANTACTTATAATTAACTTAAATATTTATATAATATTATTAAAAATTATTTAATATTTATATGATAAATGCTTATCTAAATTATTATAAATAATTATTGATTTATTTTAAAGAATTATTAAATAATATTACAATAATTAATATTAAATATTCAAAATATNGCGGTTGCGGAGACGGGGGAATGTGAGGGAGAGTGCGGAGCGGTAGGAGGACCAGCTGCTGAAGGAGGGTTCAGGGAAGAAATCGGATTTGGCGAATCTCCAGTAGCTTCGGGGGCTATGAGATTCGCCGGCGGCGGCGGCGGTGCGTGCCGGGGAATCGCCCGGCATCGTTGAAGATTCTGGGGGTTTGAGATTATTTGAGGAAGAAGAAATCGGGCCCAGAAATGGTTCTGTTAAGGCAGATTCCATTCTGGGGGGGAATTCTAGTGGAACGGGGAAGGAGCGAATTTGACGGCGAAGGGAAATGCTGCTGTTTTCCTATTCAGTGTATCTGGACTGAAAATGGTGACTAGAATCTGGTCGAGAGCCGGGAAATGGTACTTAATTTACAGGACTTTTTCCCCCAAAACAAATTTTATAAGACTTTTTTAGCCTTCACATTATTGTGCTAAGTAGTATCAAACTTCCAAATCACGTGTGACTATAATTTTAATATTATTTTCGTACATACATGTCACTCAATATATATATATATATATTAATTTTTTATGTGTCAAAAAATATATTTAATATTTTTGATAAAAAAAGGATTTGTGTTAATCTCGAGGCGATTGTCACAATTTACAAAATACATTTAAGTAAGAAAGAAAAATCATCGAGAACATCGATTTCAGCAAACTTATAATCAATTTGGCTGGTTTCACGAAACTAACACAATGAAATCGAGATCGATCCAATCTAAGTCAAATCAAAGGAGATCGAGTCATTAAGTTGTCATTGAAAGCTAGGGTTGTAAGCGAGCCGAGCTTGAGCGAGCTCATACTAGGCTCGTTCGAAATAGCTTGTGTTCGAAATCGGCTCGTTAACAGGGTGTTCATGTTCGGCTCGATTTAAATATTTGTGTCCGTGTTCGGCTCGAAATTGGCTAGTTAAACTAAAATTGAGAAAAATAGATGTAAAGTGGGATTCGAACATGGATCAAATCTATAAATAAAAAGACACTAAACACATTGTCACATGAGGTGTTATGATTTAAATTTAGACATAAATATATATAATATATTATAATATAAATAATATATGTAATATATTGTTATATAAAAAGTTATATAATTTTTTTTGAGTCATTTCGAGCAGAACACAAGCGAACAAACTTTTGTTCGTGTTCGGCTCGTTTACATTTCGAGCTTAAAAATTTGTTCGTGTTCTGCTTGTTTGGCTTAACGAACGAGCCGAACACAAGTTGCTTAACGAGCCGAACACGAGCTGTTCACGAACAACGAGCCAAATTGACAGCTCTATTGAAAGCTGTTGACAGTCAATTAAAATGTCAAATATATTTCAAATCTGACAAGCTTATAATCAAATCAAGCATCTCGATGAGTCAAATCGAACGAGCCCAATATCACTCAATTATGACATCATTAAGTTACTCAATATTCATAAAACATTGTTTAATTGAGGGAATCTTTGGGTCCTCACATAGAGTGGCCTGCATTCTTTTTTTATTTGTTGGGTGTCCTCTCTTAGACTTTATAAATAGAACCTTGTTCTATTCTTGAGAAGGAACCTAAACCTTGAACCATAGGAAGATCGAAGTTTGGAAGAGAATGAGCTGAGGTCTAATATTCTATATCAAAGGTTCAACAAAAGTCACCAACTCCTGCAATCGTTGACCACTATTGATCATAGCTCGTCAACCATCCCTACTTGTTTCAACAAAATCCCTGACATAATCGCAATGTACACAGTGGAGTAGCAAAGCACCATACATAGCAACACGTCATCTGAACACTGTGTAGCGACGCATCTCGAAGAATGTGTATTGGAAGTTCTAGTAACTACTCCCAACTACAATCACTCTAGATTGTTGTGCAACAAATCTTGTTCCTCAAGGAATTGTATAGTTTTTCCAGCCTTGTAGGACAAGTGCATGTAATCACAAATTCACAGTGGAAGGTTTTGACTGGGCTAGGCTCTGTAGTTTTTTCCTTTATTTGTTTTCCACGTAAAAATTATTGGTGTCTCTACTTGTCTCTTTAATTACATGAGTGTGTGCTAGATTTACGTTAGTATAATAAATAATCACTCTATCCTTGTGATCTTATGATACACACCAATTTGGCATCATATGTGAAAAAAACAATCCCACCATTTAGTGAATTACAGAACTTGTTGAATGGCTACTAGACACAACACTCATTAATTGAGCATCTTGCCTCAACGCCCATTATTTCAACGGAAAATCATGAAGCTAATGACATCAAGCTTTTGTAGCCTCCTGCCTCGAAAGATGTTATCCTGCTGGCGAAGTCAACTTTTTCTCTCTTTATAGGATGAATTGCATATGATGGAGGAGTCTCAAAGTTCTTTAAGCTCCTATGAGAGACCTATTAATTGACGCATACACAGCTAGATGGAGCTTACTTACCACCAGTTCAGAAACCAATAGGAAAATGTCCTGCTCGAGCACACTCATATCACACTCTCTCGTAATGATGGAACTTTTCCTATGCTGGACACCAACCTCTTTGATATTGCGAGTTTCACCATCTGTCCCGCACAGTTAGACCGATAGGTAATCCTCTAGCTTTCATGGGAAACTTAACCATAGGTTTCTTCCTCATAGATTATCCTAAAGTCATTGTAGTAGTGTCATTACATGGCCCCTATTGTCTTTAGAGATGAGCATTGTTTATGTAGACCATGTCTTCATTGTATTAACTTTGTGTAAGAATTATTATTGTACAACTTACTCAAATATATGTATGTACTTTATTGGTGATATTTTTCAAGTATGTTTTTTGTTAATGTGGTTATCAATAAAGTCGGCATAGATTTGTTTTAGTTTATTTAATATTTAATTTTTTTTGTTAGTTGAAATGGTTTAATAAAAATTATTTCGATTTAATCTTTTACTCTTATCAATTAGTTAATACGAAAAAAAATTTTGTGTTGCAGATGTTTTTATATTTTTATTAATATTTCATTCTAACTAATGTTTTATTGAATAAACCTATTTGAAATTAACTAAACATTTGCTTCAATTGAGCTTCTAAATGAGCATAGCTCGAGCCTCGCTAACGAGCCGAGCTCAAGCCAAATTTATTGTTCTCGAGCCGAGCTCGAGCTAAATATTCAAGCTTAATTTAGGCTCGAGCTAAAGCCCCTTTTTAGCCGTGGGAGTTAAGCTCGGGTCTTTTGTGGCTTGAACTTGACTCAACTAAGTTGCACCCCAGGTCTACAACTAAATAAGTTAAGTTTAGACGTTACACATGTAAATACATTGGAATCATAAGGTATGAATGTAAAATCCTTCATCATTTATGTTTTTTCTCTAATCTCCCAACAAAAAAATGAAAGGATGATAATGTTAAATCCAAATCTGTCACAGAGACACGTCAAAGAAATAAAATGCTGAATGATAGGAGAGAGAGAAAAAAAGGAGAGCAATCACATAGTTATAAACAATAAATTTTCGCAATTTTTATTCATGAAATGGACCATTGCTTATATGAATGGGTTATCGTGCACCGCTAAAGTACGTAGATACTTTTGTGGTATACATATAAAATAGAAGAACGATCTTCGACAATGAAGCAAAAAATTAAACGAGAAAATTCACACCAGAAAACAGTAACACAGTGGAACACAAAGATTTAAGTGGTTCGGCAAATTGCCTACGTCCACGTAGTTGTAGAGGATTTTATTACTTGAAGAATTTACAATAGTCGATCGACTCGACTTACAAGAGAAAACTCACACTTTCTTGCTCTCTCTTCTTCCCTCTCTACTCTGAGATACACCGAAGAGAAAAAATTTACAAAAGAAATAAATCTAATTTCTCTTCTGCCACAAGCCATCAAGAAGAAGCCAAGAGAAAACAATATTCTTCTTCTTTTTTCTTCTTCCTTCTGTAAAGCACGCACACACACTGCTTTCATTTTTCTTTCTGTATCCTGAGGAAGCCTGAAGAAGAACAAAAAAAAGGTCGTCCTTACTAAAGCTGAAGAAGAACTGCTCCTTTTATCGTGAAATAGTAGGGAGTGAAGGGATGCTTCGCTTCGCGGCAGAGGAAGGTTGGCGTGGTTGGCGCTGTTAGCGAATCGACACCAGGCGGGAACAGGAGTCCGGGTTGCAACCTTTTGCGATCGGGAGTTGGAGCGGGGTCGTAATGTTTCACGATCGGGAGAGTGAGAGCGGGAGCGGTCGGACCGGGCTCCAAAGCTCAACAAATCTCCCACTTGGAGACCGGTACACAGACGACAACATCTCCTTCCTCAAATTGATATCCTCTACTGGCAGCATCGTATTTTTTTTCAAACATAAATTCTCCACCTCTGCAACTCAAAGCCCTTGTCTTCACACTAGAAGACCAACTGAAGTTGTGCACAATTTTTAGTTTCTCAATAGTAACACCCTCAATCAACATATCAGCAAAGTCCACATAGTCTTGCACCTCCAACATATTTCCTAGGTTGTCATGCCTTTGTTAAAAGTCTTTTTCATCAAGTCTGATCTTTTACCTCTTACTGTCATCAAGCTCAGTCTTCACCCGATACACCCACTTATTGTATAATGTGTTCTTCCCTGGTAGAAGTTCTGTCAGCTCCCACTTGCTCGAACTTTCATCTTGCAAGATTTTTTTATTGCTCTGTGGTTCTCCACCATCTGTCTGTGGAATAAAAGGAATGGGTGCCCCATACCCACTAAGTTCTTCTCTTCTCTTCCATCATCAACAAAATTATGAACTGTCAGCAATAGTGCATATTGTATTTCTTTAGATACCACATTGCCCTATCATTCTCCTTTATCTTGAGATTCATGCAGTTCCTTTTTATGTGGTCAGTCTTGCCACAATTCCAACAGGTTGTCTGCCGACCAGACTTTGATTTTGATCTCCATCTATTTGAGTTCTTGTTCTGTCATCTCCCTTTGAAATCAACATTCAGTGTCAGACTCGAACATGAGATCTCGCCATAATCTTTCCAGTGCACCTCCTCAGATAAAATCAAATCACGAATATCATCACATTTCAGTTTAGATTTACTCGCAAAACTGCTAACTGTCATCCTCATGGCTTCCCAACTTTAGCAATGATGCCAACAATATCAACGCACGTATCTCATCACCAAAATCAATTTCAACATACGACAATTGATTTGCGATAGTATTGAAATCATTTATGTGTTAAGCAACAAAAACATATTCTGCTATCTTCAAGTTGAATAACTTCTTCATTAAGTACACCTTGTTGTTCGCCGATGACTTTTCATACATACCTGATAAGACTGTTATGAGATCTACAGTCGTCCTCTCCTTGACGACGTTGTGTGCAACATACCTCGATAGGATCAATCGGATAACCCTAAGAACTTGTCGATCCAACAAATTCCATTAAGCCTCATCCATCCTTTCAGGTCTTTTCCTCAATAACGGAAGTTGAAGTTTCTTCCCATAGGGGTAGTCCTCTCTTTACATCCTTCAGTAACCAAAATTTGTTTCATCAAACTTCTCGATCTCTGAAACCTTCACTTCATCTGCAGCCATCGTCTTTCTTCAGATCCAAAACCACGAGCTTTGATATGAGTTGTTGTGGTTTATATATATAATAGAAGAATGATCTTCGATGATGGAGCGAAAAATAGAATGAGAAAGTTCACACCAGAAAACAGTAACACAGTGGAACACACAGATTTACGTGGTTCGACAACTGCCTACGTCGATCGTCTCTACTTACAAAAAGAATCTCTCATTTTTTTGCTTTCTCTACACTGAGATATACCGATGAAGATAAACTTATAAGAGAAATAAACCAAATTTCTCTTTTGCCACAAGCCACCAAGAAGAAGCCAAGGAAAAACAATATTCTTCTTCCTTCTGCAAAGAACACACACTCTCTGCTTTCACTTCTTTTCCTCCATCCCGAGGAAGCTCGAAGAAGAACACAAAAAAGGCCGTGCTTACTAAATCTGAAGGAGAGCCGCTCCTTTTATCGTGAAATAACAGGGAGCCAAGGGATGCTTCGCTTCGAGGCAGAGGAAGACGGGAACGGTTGGTGCCGTTCGCGAATTGACGTCAGGCGGGAATGGGAGTTTGTGTCACGGCCTTTCGCGATCAGGAGCAGGAGCGGGGTCGCGATGTTTCACAATTGGGAGTGGTCGGATCGGGCTCCAAAACTCAATAGATACGACGATGATATTTTAGTCCATGCATAAACATGGCCGTGGGGACCATGAATATGATCTGACGACCATGAGGTCTGGCGGCAATGAGTGGCCGTGTGGTCGGGCGGCCATGAAGCGGTCGGACATCCGTCCGGGCGGCTGTGAGATCGGGCGAATGTAAAGCGAACAGCTGTGAGGCCGGGCGACAACTTGCTGAGGGTCTACGCAAGTGCTCTGAAACCGGATGATCTACTTCACTTTTTAGGCCTATGTGGGTTGGAAGGCGCGAAGTTCATCCAAGTGGAACCTGCCAAACACTCCCTAAGCCGCGCTTATCTGGTTTTAAACGGCCATGGAGTCCCTAGCGACCAGCAGAACGCAGCTCCCCCCGCCGGAAGCTGCAGGAAAGGTGTAAAGCTATCAGACAATGAAGAAAATGCCATCAAATGTACCTAGATTTCATCATTTCAATTCTTCATCACCTTCAACTCTCATAACTCCTCACCAAAACTCCGAATAACTCGAGATGATCCTTCCAGCCATTAATCAACACATTCACCGCCAAATCTCGAGCTCCAATCTTCTCTGCTCCCGCAGTCTCTCCACCCTCTCCGGCTACCGCCGCATTCCTCTCCCGACCACTCCTTTCCAGTTCCAACGCCATCAAGCCGATGAAGAGAACCCCTACGACTTAATTCGCGAGGATCCTATACAAGTCTGCTCCGATCTCTGGGTCCGCTCCTTCTCCCGCTCCCACCTCCAGCCCTCTTTTCCCAACCTCACCGGCTTCCTAAAAAAGTTCGATCTCTGGATCTTGGCTTACCAGCGCTCCTGCGCTCATCAAACCGGCTCTTTTCCTCCAAAAAACGCCATCCACGTCTCTGAGCTTCGCTCCCTTCTAGCTCTAAGTCGCTCTGCTCTCTCCGGCCGTCATCCGTGGGGCGCCGCCACCCACCTCATCCTACGCTCGCCAAACGATCCCCCTTCTACACATCGAATTTCGAAGCGCAAATTCCTCGCTCTCCTCGAATCCTCTCCTCCTCCTTTCCAAGACCACGTACTCCAGGAACTTCTGCTCCTTCTGCTCGAGCCAGTTTTTGAACCCCGGTTCTCCCCAAAGTCGCACGCTTTTCGCGCTGGCCGCTCTCCCCACACTGTCATTCGCACCATTCGATCCAACTTTGCAGGATACCTTTGGTTCCTCAAGGTCGACCTCACTGATATCGCTGATGATTTTACTCCGGAGGTTATTGTGTCTTGCTTGGAGAAGGCGGTTACTGATCGGAAAGTAGTCGGTCTGGTCAAATCGGCTCTCAAAACTCCTGTCAAGGTAGTTTCTAAAGATGACGACAAGGTGCTCGACAAATTGACTAAAAGAAGGATGAAGCGAAAGATACTTAGGAAGAGCAGGAAAAAGAAAGTCCTGAATGAAAATGAACCCAAACCAGATCCTTACTGGCTCAGAACTTTCTTCAGCTTTGCTCCCGAAGAGGCTGACTGGGTTCCTATCTATGGCCATTGTGGTATCCTAAGCCCCTTGCTTGCTAACATTTGCTTAAATGAGCTGGATAACTGGATGGAAGATAGAATACTGAATTATTTTCAGCCTTCCAAGCTTGATTCCATATGGAAGAACTCTATAGACGATGGCTCCCACAACCCAGCCTGGCCTGAGTTTGTGCCCTCAAGCGGGCCAGAGAAGACGAGGAGAATGAACTATGTGAGATATGGTTCACATATCTTAGTTGGTATTCGAGGACCAAGGGAGGATGCAGTTCAGTTAAGAAAGGATTTGATCCAGTTTTGTGAGAAAACATACAGTTTGCAGCTGAAAAATTCAAAAACAGAAATTGAGCACATTACAAGAGGAATTCAGTTCTTAGATCATGTAATTAGCAGGCGAGTAATTCACCCAACGCTGCGTTATACAGCTACCGGCGGACACCTCGTAAGCAAAAAAGGTGTTGGAACATTGCTCTCTATCACTGCAAGCTTGAATATGTGCATCAGAAAGTTCAGAAAGCTTGGGCTTGTCAAAGGGGATAAGGATCCAGAGCCACTCCCTTGCATTCCAATGCTTTATTCAGGCCAAGCTCATACTAATTCTCAGATGAATAAGTTACTGGAAACCATGGCTGATTGGTATAAATATGCAGATAATCGAAAGAAAATAGTGGGATTCTGTGCATATGTCATAAGAAGTTCTGTTGCTAAGCTTTATGCTGCAAGGTACAGGTTGAAATCTAGAGCCAAAGTGTATAAAATTGCTTCGCGCGATCTTAGCCGTCCGCTGAGGGAGAGCACAAGAAATGCATCACCGGAATATTCTGATCTTATAAGAATGGGACTTATTGATGCCATTGAAGGTGTGCAGTTTTCACATATGTCACTGATTCCATCGTGTGATTATACACCATTGCCTACAAATTGGGTGCCTGATCATGAATTAGTTATTCGGGAGTACCTTAAGCTTCAAGATCCTAAGTTCTTTTGTAAGCTGAGAAAGTCTGTAAAATGTGAGGAATTGGGTGTGCCTCAGGAGGATGTATCGAAGATTGTTTGGAACTTTAAGGTTTGTGGAGTTTTTGGTAGGGAGAACCATGTATATGATAAGCAATTTGTTAACTCCGCCGAAACTTCAACATGTGGTAAGCTTTTGGTCAATTGACTATAGTTTAGATGCTTTTGCCAGCTTGTTAAGAGGAATAGCACTGACTTTAATCTTAACTGAATTCACTTAAACTTGGAGATTTGAGGTGTTCAATAAATTTTCGTGGCCACAGGTAGAGAAGAAGGAATTTTTGCGTGAAAACTTTTTTCAGCTTTTGAGTGTGAAACAGTAAAAATGGAAGTCGCATTGTGGTTTCGATCACTCATGATTTAGGTTTTGGAGGAAACACAGATCGCACAGTCTGCTTGTGGATAGGTAAGAGAACAGTGGAGATAGAAGTGATTTTGCAAGATAAAAACAGAGAACGATAGCTTACGATTTTGAACTGTCGAAGATGAATGCTCTTGTGAGTTCCTTCTTTTTCTTATTTTTATTTTTAAACATACGGTCAACAATTACTATTCAAATTATCATCCCTTCTACATTAGTTCTCCTGGTTATAGAAGGGTATTTTCTTCTATAAAATATACATAGGTGATGAGATATTTAGGGATCTCTGGCTACTTATACTTAGTGTTCCATCGTGAGCGTATATATAATATTATCTGTGGTGTGTTATCTTCTATCAGCATCACATTTCACATTTTATCCTCTACATACTTCGTCGGGTCACATGTCTTGGCTTATTTGGCCCTTTGCTTTAGAATGTAATTTGAGGCTAGCTCGCCTCTGGAGCGGATAAATTGTTCTTCTACAGGAGGATTGAGGATGATAGGGAAACCTTTGGTGAGATGACGAGATCATCGGATGGATCCTTTTACGATTCACCTTACAAGAAAGATATCCGTTCTCTTATCCAGCTACTCGTACTCAATTGTTCGTTGAATTGGGTCTTTGATGGATTGTGTCGAAAGAGCCACTAAGCCTGCTAGAACTCTTACTAGCTCAATACAACTGCTTTTTGTCATACAATTGGGCTGCAGAGTCTTTTGGTGAGTATTTTGGTCAGTTGATTCCTTGGAGGCACACATAGATTGCAAATTAGGCACTTTTTCAGTTACTCTTTTATGAAGTGCCCATCAATTTTAACATCCTTGATATGATGACATTGTAATGGATTGTGTACAATACCGATAACTCATTTGTTAACACAATATGTTTCTTGGACTATTTCCACTTGATTTTTAAATATTATAATATGATTTTGATTCATAGAAGCTCACAGATCTCTTTGCAATGACTCTAAACATTCAACACTTGATCTTGAAAGCAAAGGCTTTTTTTTTTTCCCTACTTTTCCAAGCTATGAGGTTTCCCTGTAAGAGTGATTCAGTGAGCGTGTGTGTATTTTATTTCCAAGGAGTACGTTGATCCTGAATATCCGTGATAGGGTTGGTGTAGCTCCCGTGACGGACAAAATTAGAGAAAGTCGTCTTAGATGGTTTGGTCACATTAAACGTCGATCATCTGATGATCCTATTAGGAGAGTAGATGTTTTAGATTCAACTTGTGTTTAGAAAGACTTGGGCTTATTGTATAAAAAGTGATCTTAATTTACTATAACTAAATGAAAATATGACACTAAATAGGACACAATGGAGAAAAAGGATTCATGTAGCCGACCTCATGTAGTGGGATTAAGGTTTTGTTGTCGTTGTTGCCGTTGTTGTTGTTGTTGTTGTCGTTGAGTACGTTGATCCACATGATATAGCATGCTTTCAATTTGATTCTGTTTAGGTAACATCTCATAATAAGCTTATGATGAAACGTTCCTCACAACTTCTGAAAGTTATTTCTTCTCCAAATCATTCATAACAAAATATGAGTTGGAGATTGTGATGGAGAAGTAGTAAATTTTTGCCAATTGAATTTTTTCTATCATTGCTTACAATTGATTTTCTATTGAAAACATACCATCAATAAATTCATGATTGATAACTTTTGCTTGAATAAAATTTATATTTCTAATTTTCAATCTTATGAGTATAAGTTGGAGTGTGATTCCTTTAGTGTGGCAGAAGAGAAACTATCAAATTCTGACGAAAAATGACCCCTTATATCCAGGTGAGGTCTAATTTCTTCTTATTTTGATATCTTTGCTCTTGCTCTGGTTTAGTCGATGTAATTAGATATTGTCTATTTAGACTATATAATTAGATGTTTTTTTTGCATATTGCTCCTTTAAATTTGGCATAACTAAAATCATGATTGTGATAAATGAATTTTAAGTGCTTGTTAATTTTATGTGGTTCAATTTTTTTCTGACTTCTTCCTATTTACTTAAAGCTGTCATTTGTGTTATAAAATTGAATGTTTTTAATATTTTTAATGCATGATTTAACTAAGTTGAAGCCGGCATACTATTTATTGGCATACTCTTATGAGGTCATAATGATAAACCTATGGCTTATATTAAGTTAAAATTATTTAAAATTCAGAGGAGCATATTAACCTATGGCTTGTTTGACATCATTTTTTTTTTTTTGTGTTTTTAAAAACATATTTATTTAATTTGTTTTTATATGTTATCATTTTTTGTTCTTAAAAATAAATTAAAATATTTTTAAAAATATTCAATCATTTTGAAGTGTTTTGAACCTTTTTTTTAAATAATCATACTTTAATCAAATAACCAAATATATTTTATTTCAAATCAAAATAAAATAAATAAATAAAAAATAAAAAACGGCCCTTCAGTATTCATCAAGCGCTCTACCTCAAATTCATAGTATATTTCTTCAAAGCATTTGCAATGTTGATTAAATAAACCTATTTAGTACACCTAAACAAAATATTTGCCTCAAATTCTTTAATCTTTTGTTCCCATCAAAAGAACAAATACTCTTCTCCCTATTTATTCCTCACCGCAAGCTAGTTAAACAAAGGTTGATCAGTGAACCTATGGACCACAACCTAACAAGTTAATGCCTGGCAGGACAACACTGATGGAATGAGTTGGGAGAAGTTATTACCTCACTTAATTGTAAGCATTCAATTCCTATTAGTATTAATAAATGGTTAAATAGAAATTGTTAAAATAACCTCCTGATTATTTTCAGGGGTCATTTTAGTCCCAGAGTTTTTAAAAATGACAATTTAGTCTATAGACTCTTTTAATATGAGTTTAAATAGTCCCTCACGAAGATTATTTCAGCTTTTATTAAAAGTGTTTGCCGACTAATTTAGTACTTTGGTAAAGCCTTGGACTAAAATGATCTCATCTAAATAGTTAGGGGACTATTTTTACACTTTTTTCAATGGCCACTATGGATTACTTTTTGTTTTCTATTTTTGTTTTTGTTTTTTGTTTGTTTTATTTTTATTTTGTTTTATATTTTCTGTTTTTAAAAAATATCTTTGACATTGCTATAATTTATTTGTTTTTAAAAACAAAAATAGTAAAACATGTTTTGTTGAGTTTTTTTTTTAAGAAAAAAATTATATTTATTATAAAACAGTTTGATCCGCGTGCGCTCCAATGTTATGTTCTGTCATCTATGGCGTATACAACATCTTTTTTGTTCCACTCAGCACAAAACATTACCTGTGAGCAGGTAGGCAGCGGGCGGTGGTTGGGGCTGAGTGGCATTGGGCGCAGGTGGCGGATGCAGATGGCAGGGGCCTGCGACTGTGG
>JXCR01148738.1:92629-104119 GCA_002079205.1 Phalaenopsis hybrid cultivar | reverse complement strand
TTTTTCAAATTTAAGTTATTCCATCTGTTATTGATTTTATTTTTAAAGTGAATTAATTTGCGATCTCGTCTTCTACAGGAGGAGAGAAAAATGGATTTTTATAATCTCAATTAGACAGTGAATTATTTTATTCTGAGCTAAAATTTGTGATTTTTTTTCTCTTTTTTGGAGTTTTATATGACACTAAATAAGGCACAATCGAGAAAAAGGATTCATATAGCCGACACCACGTAGTGGGATTAAGGCTTTGTTGTTGTTTTATGTTGTTTTATATGTGTTGCATATTAAAATATTTATAATGTTAGAGTGATAATTTAACATCGTAATATTGTACGATGATTTAACATAAGTAGATAGATAAAAAAAAATTATGAGATGAGATACTTAGATTTTCTTTAAATTCACGAGGATGGATTCATTAAAATAGTTAACTATGTAAATTAGGCGTACAAAGATCTATCATTCCTTAGATTACGGAAAATTGATTACAAGTTGTTGTTGAAATAATAATTGCTTTGAAATAACCCAACATGTATAATTGTTAAGAATAAATGAGATTAAAACTTTTATAGTCTACATAGAATAGTTGTGTTGGGTAAGTTACGATAGTCGCAATTGGCTATATAAAATGTTGATCATTTAAATTGTGGTTGAAGTCTATTATATTTGTAGTAGAGCTACTCAAGTCATAGTTGGAGGCTATAATAGCTGTAATTATCTTTAAAAGTCATAGTTGTAGGAGATTGTAATGGTCATAGTAGGTCGATCAAAGCCGTAGTTGATGATAACCAACAATGGCGGCTTGTAGTCCATAATGATCTCTAGCAGTTGATGACACCTTTTGGTAATAAATAGTGAACTCTGGTGATCAAAAACTATCTTGGGTGACTAGTGACAATTGTTGAGATTTTAAGAGTTGTGCTTTAGTGGTCAGTTGGATCTTCTCTTCCTCTTCTTCCCTTCAAATGAAGAATAAACTCCTATTTATAGTTTGTAATAAGACATTTTGATAAATTTGATCAATCTTCTAAAACACTCAATCAAATGATTTAAATTGATTCCCTTGATCATGTAATTTTTATAACATTTTTGTGTTTCAATGACATTTGAATTGAATGATACAGAGCTTGTTATATTCTTCTCATCGAGAAGCTAGATTTAACTATAAGCATGTCAAATTATAAGATCGTTTTGTCTTCCAATTGATGCACTAAAGCTCTCAACAACACTTATTGTTGGAAATGGGTTTGCTTGTAATCAAACTGTATCATTTTTAACGTTGTTAGATTTGTCTCATCGAGACAAAAAAATTATTACGTCCGGACTACGGACGTGGAGATACGTCGGGAGTCCAATGAATCACCTTCGCGAGGAGCTAAAAGGAAAAAAAAAACTCGTTTTCTTGTGATACGGCACGGTAACACATGATAATATTCCTCTCGTGTTATTCAACGTTATTCAGGTGTTATTGTGGTGGTATTGATGTGTTTTCATGCTGTTATAATACCAGAAATATTCTCAAAACACAATACTACATGCATATCACCACAATAACACCTGAAAACACGGTGAAAATATTCCCTTGTGCTAAAACAATTTTTTTTTAATTTTTTTGTCACATTCACGTGACGTGATTTTATTAGACTCTGGACGTACGAATGTAATATTGGTTCCATCGATATGCTCGATTTTACTGTAAATTTATTGCAATTGAGACCCAAATGATCGTAAATTCGAACTCAATCTTTTCTTACTCAAACACATCAAGATTCATGCTTGATGATAAATACTTGCTAACGACACATTAATGCATAAAAAAATTTAGGTAAAAAGAAGAAAACAAAATTACTCATATATATCTCTTTATATATATATATATAACAATTAAATTTTAATTTTATATGACATCTAATTTCTGCATCAAAATATGTATTTTATTTTTTAAAAGTTAAAATAATCATATTTTTTTAATATGATATGACAGAACTAGATGGAATAAATATAAAAAAAGAAAAATGATATAAATACATAGAAATAGGGTGGTATGTATGTAAATGCCTCATAAAAACATAGCATAAAAAGTGATTTTTTAAGGAAAAAAAATATTAAGTTTCAATAAATAAGAATACAAATCTATATTTTTTAACAAACTAATTTTTTTGACCTAAATCGTATATCATTCCTTAAGCTTTAGCTTTCGTTTTTTTTTTTTTCTGCTTTTTATCTACAATAAATATATATTTTTTTTATTTGGATGGAGCAGCCGAGCAATATCTGGATTATTTTTAAAATAATACTCTACAAACATAATATTTACATTCTAAAATTAAAAAAAATTTGTAAATTCAATAACAATATAAGTGAAATTTGGTAGCTCTACAAAGCTTAAAATCATAAACTAAACTACAATTTTTATCCTTTGCCATGCTTAACCATCAAAATTTTCACAAAAATAACTAAAATTAATCTAATTCCAATTCAAATACTATTATAATCATTTCATAAGTATTTTTTCTAATCACCATACGCCCAAAAAGATGAAGATTTCAACAGAACAGCAAAGTCCTCTTCGCCCATTTCCCAATACTAACACACTGTAATTCTAATATAAAAATACTAAACGACACCACCATGCAAACTCNGGAGACTGACGATCCGGTGCTGCGAGAGGCGGTCGGCGGAGCCTCACACATGTAATGTTTTGAAAAACATATTTCTAAAACAACAAAAACATAATTTATGTGTTTTTGATGTTTTGAAAATAAACCTTATGTGTTTTAAAAACAAATTTAATAAATGAAATAAAAACGAATAAACAAACACTATTTTTTTTGTTTTCAAAAACAAAAAATAGAAAATGGTAAGGGATCCAAATATAGCTAAATGATTGATTTATGCCCATGACTTAAAGTAACCCAACAAAATTGGTGAGGCTCACAAAATGGCACTTTATAAGAAGAAAGTTTTGGATTGTTGGGGAAAAAAAATTAAATGCGGAAATATGGAATACCGATTCGATTCGAGAGATCCGAAGCAGAACTTAAAGAAGAAGCACACAAAGTAGAAATACACAATATCACCAAGATTTAACTTGAAATAAATCTATGAATGGGGAAAAATTACGAAAGCACGCTATATCAAGAAATCCACTATGAAGAAATTAGAAGAAACGTACAGATTATGCCACACTAAAGCCTTTCACACATCATCTCTCTTTCGCACGAGAAATCAATGAAACTTTCGTTCACATGCACTACGCTCCTCTCCTTCCTACTGCAAAAAACGAAATATAAAGCCCTGAACTGCAAAAATTCAATTCCTAGGCGCCTTAGACGTTGGGTTCCTATTTCGATAGCTGATATAGAAAAAAAATTAACTGCAGGCTCTCATTTAAGCGGCACAATGTTTTATCAAGAACAACTGAGCAAATTTCATCGCAAATTCACGNGCAATTTGTTAACTCCGCCGAAACTTCAACATGTGGTAAGCTTTTGGTCAATTGACTATAGTTTAGATGCTTAAGAGGAATAGCACCGACTTTAATCTCAACTGAATTCACTTAAACTTGGAGATTTGAGGTGTTCAATAAATTTTTGTGGCTACAGGTAGAGAAGAAGGAATTTTTGCGTGAGAACTTTTTTCAGCTTTTGAGTGTGAAACAGTAAAAATGGAAGTCGCAGTGTGGTTTCAATCACTCATGATTTCGGTGATGGAGGAAACACAGACCGCACAGTCTGCTTGTGGATGGGCAAGAGAACAGTGGAGATAGAAGTGATTTTGCAAGATAAAAACAGAGAACGATAACTTACGATTTTGAACTGTCGAAGATGAATGCTCTTGTGAATTCCTTCTTTTTCTTATTTTTATTTTTAAACATAAGGTCAACAATTACTATTCAAAATATCATCCCTTCTACATTAGTTCTCCTGGTTATAGAAGGGTATCTTTTTCTATAAAATATACATAGGTGATGAGATATTTAGGGATCTCTGGCTACTTATACTTATAGTGTTCCATCACGAGCGCATATATAATATTATCTGTGGTGTGTTTTCTTCTATCAGCATCACATTTCACATTTTATCCTCTACATACTCCGTCGGGTCACATCTCTGGGCTTATTTGGCCCTTTGCTTTAGAATGCAATTTGAGGCTGGCTGGCCTCTGGAGCGGATAAATTGTTCTTCTACAGGACTGAGGATGATAGGGAAACCTTTGGTGAGATGACGAGATCATCGGATGGATTTTTTTACGATTCACCTTACAAGAAAGATATCCGTCAAGTGGTCTCTCTTATCCAGCTACTTGTACTCAATTGTTCGTTGAATTGGGTCTTTGATGGATTGTGTCAAAAGAGCCACTAAGCCTGCTAGAACTCTTACTAGCTCAATACAATTGCTTTTTGTCATACAATTGGGCTGCAGAGTCTTTTGGTGAGTATTTTGGTCAGTTGATTCCTTGGAGGCACACATAGATTGCAAATTAGGCACTTTTTCAGTTACTCTTTTATGAAGTGCCCATCAATTTTAACATCCTTGATATGATGACATTGTAATGGATTGTGTACAATACCGATAACTCATTTGTTAACACAATATGTTTCTTGGACTATTTCCACTTGATTTTTAAATATTATAATATGATTTTGATTCATAGAAGCTCACAGATCTCTTTGCAATGACTCTAAACATTCAACACTTGATCTTGAAAGCAAAGGCTTTTTTTTTTTCCCTACTTTTCCAAGCTATGAGGTTTCCCTGTAAGAGTGATTCAGTGAGCGTGTGTGTATTTTATTTCCAAGGAGTACGTTGATCCTGAATATTCGTGATAGGGTTGGTGTAGCTCCCATGACGGACAAAATTAGAGAAAGTCGTCTTAGATGGTTTGGTCACATTAAACGTCGATCATCTGATGATCCTATTAGGAGAGTAGATGTTTTAGATTCAACTTGTGTTTAGAAAGACTTGGGCTTATTGTATAAAAAGTGATCTTAATTTACTATAACTAAATGAAAATATGACACTAAATAGGACACAATGGAGAAAAAGGATTCATGTAGCCGACCTCATGTAGTGGGATTAAGGTTTTGTTGTCGTTGTTGCCGTTGTTGTTGTTGTTGTTGTCGTTGAGTACGTTGATCCACATGATATAGCATGCTTTCAATTTGATTCTGTTTAGGTAACATCTCATAATAAGCTTATGATGAAACGTTCCTCACAACTTCTGAAAGTTATTTCTTCTCCAAATCATTCATAACAAAATATGAGTTGGAGATTGTGATGGAGAAGTAGTAAATTTTTGCCAATTGAATTTTTTCTATCATTGCTTACAATTGATTTTCTATTGAAAACATACCATCAATAAATTCATGATTGATAACTTTTGCTTGAATAAAATTTATATTTCTAATTTTCAATCTTATGAGTATAAGTTGGAGTGTGATTCCTTTAGTGTGGCAGAAGAGAAACTATCAAATTCTGACGAAAAATGACCCCTTATATCCAGGTGAGGTCTAATTTCCTCTTATTTTGATATCTTTGCTCTTGCTCTGGTTTAGTCGATGTAATTAGATATTGTCTATTTAGACTATATAATTAGATGTTTTTTTTGCATATTGCTCCTTTAAATTTGGCATAACTAAAATCATGATTGTGATAATTAAATTTTTAGTGCTTGTTAATTTTATGAGGTTCAAACTTTTTCTGACTTCTTCCTATTTACTTAAGCTGTCATTTGTGTTATAAAATTGAATGTTTTTAATATTTTTAATGCATGATTTAACTAAGTTGAAGCCGGCATACTATTTATTGGCATACTCTTATGAGGTCATAATGATAAACCTATGGCTTATATTAAGTTAAAATTATTTAAGCTCAGAGAAGAGCATATTGGTACAAATATATTTTTTATTTTTTGTTTGTTTTGTTTTATATTTTCTGTTTTTAAAAAATATATTTGGCATTGCTATAATTTATATGTTTTTTTTTTAAATATAAGACATGTTTTGTTGAGTTTTTTTTTTTAAGAAAAAATTTATATTTATTATGAAACAGTTTGATCCGCGTGCGTTCCAATGTTATGCTTTGTCATCCATGGCGCATACAACGTCTTTTTTGCTCAACTCAGCCTAAAGCATTCCCTGTGAGCAGGTAGGCATCGGGTGATGGCTGGGGCTGAGTGGCATTGGGCGCAGGTGGTGGATGCATAGGGCAGGGCCGCCAATGGGGGGCGGCGGTGGTAGGTGACTGGCGGTGGCCGATGATCTGAGTGCTGCGAGAGGCGGTCGGCGGAGCCTCGCATATGTAATGTTTCGAAAAACATATTTTTAAAACAACAAAAACATAATTTATGTGTTTTTGATGTTTTGGAAATAAACCTCATGTGTTTTAAAAACAAATTTAATAAAGGAAATAAAAATGAATAAAGGATTGATTTCAAAAACAAAAAATAGAAAATGGAAAGCGATCCAAATATAGCTAAATGATTGATTTATGCCCATGATTTAAAGTAACCCAACAAAATTGGTGAGGCTCACAAAATGGTACTTTATAGGAAGAAAGTTTTGGATTGTTGGGGAAAAAAAGTTAAATGCGGAAATATGGAACACTGATTCGATTCGAGAGATCCGAAGCAGAACTTAGAGTAGAAGCACACAAAGTACAAATACACAATATCACCAAGATTTAACTTGAAATAAATCTAAGAACGGGGAAAAATTAAGGAAGCACGCCATATCAAAAAATCCACTATGAAGAAATTAGAAGAAACGTACAAATTATGCCATACTAAAGCTTTTCACACATCATCTCTCTTTCGCACGAGAAATGAATGAAACTTTCCTTCACACGCACTTCGCTCTTCTCCTTCCCACTGCAAAAAACGAAATATAAAGCCCTGAACTGCAAAAATTCAATTCATAGGCGCCTTAGACGTTGGGTTCCTATTTCGATAGCTGACAGGAAAAAAATTAACTGTAGGCTCTCATTTAAGAAAAAATATTACATCAGTACTACACACGTAAAAATAACGTGCGTAGCCAATCAATTCACGTCACGTCATCTCGTGCGGCAGAGAAAAAAAGACGGCGCAGTAACACAGGGAATAATCCCTCATGTGTTATTCATGTGTTATTGCGCGTTGTTCATGTATTATTGTGTGTTATTCATGTGTTATTGCGTGTTATTCATGTATTATTAATGTGTTATTGTATTATTATAACACCAAGAATATTCTCAGGACAAAATAACACATGAATAACACACAATAACACTTAAATAACACGGGAAATATTCCCGACAAAGAAAAAAACAGCGCAGTAACACGGGGAATATTCTCTCCCGTGTTATTCTTGTGTTATTGTGTGTTATTCATGTGTTATTGTATTATTATAATACCAGGAATATTCCCAGGACACAATAACACATGAATAACACAAAATAACACATGAATAACACCGGGGGGGGGGAATATTCCTCGTGTTACTGCGCCGTTTTTTTTCTGTGTCGTGCGGGGTATCATGGCGTGATTTTATTGGCTACGCACGTTACTCTACGTGCGTAGTACTGATGTAATATTTTTTTCCTCATTTAAGCGCCACAATGTCTTTTCAAGAACAATTGAGCAAATTTAATCGCAAATTCACTTACGTCGCATCTGTAAAATCTTAAAGCTAGATCCACTTATTCGAAGACTAAACTCTCAACCAACATGTTAAAACATATATCAATGCTTAATCTCAAGAATTTCAAACTCAAGCCAAGCGATACTCAATGAAAGAATGGCAAGTAGCTGTCCAACCACATAGCAAACAGGCAATTAACTATCAAATCAGAATTACACAAAAGTACCAAAGGGTATAAAAATAACAATTAGGAACATTTTTAAAAATTACAAAAGTGGTATTCGTTATGTGATAAAAGATGTGGGTGGTATAAATGTAAAAAAACAGAGTGTAGGTGTTAGATGTGTAAACATATAGGAATTGGGATGTAAATGGCCCAAAATTTTATATTGTACAGGACTTTCANGTGGCGAGCAGGGCCGCCAATGGGGGGCGGCAATGGTAGGTGGCGGGCGGCGACCGACGATCCGAGTGCTGCGAGAGGCGGTCGGCGGAGCCTCACACATGTAATGTTATGAAAAACATATTTCTAAAACAACAAAGACATAATTTATGTGTTTTTGATGTTTTGAAAATAAACCTTACGTATTTTAAAAACAAATTTAATAAATGAAATAAAAACGAATAAACAAACACTATTTTTTTTTTTTTCAAAAACAAAAAATAGAAAATGGAAAGGGATCCAACTATAGCTAAATGATTGATTTATGCCCATGACTTAAAGTAACCCAACAAAATTGGTGAGGCTCACAAAATGGTACTTTATAGGAAGAAAGTTTTGGATTGTTGGGGAAAACACCGATTCGATTGGAAAGATCCGAAGCAGAACTTAGAGTAGAAGCACACAAAGTAGAAATACACAATATCACCAAGATTTAACATGAAATAAATCTAAGAACGGGGAAAAATTACGGAAGCACGCTATATCAAGAAATCCACTATGAAGAAATTAGAAGAAACGTAAAGATTATGCCACACTAAAGCCTTTCACACATCATCTCTCTTTCGCACGAGAAATCAATGAAACTTTCGTTCACATGCACTACGCTCCTCTCCTTCCTACTGCAAAAAACGAAATATAAAGCCCTGAACTGCAAAAATTCAATTCCTAGGCGCCTTAGACGTTGGGTTCCTATTTCGATTTCGATAGCTGATATAGAAAAAAAATTAACCGTAGGCTCTCATTTAAGCGGCACAATGTGTTTTCAAGAACAATTGAGTGGTATAAATGTAAAACTCAAGCCAAGCGATACTCAATGAAAGAATGGCAAGTAGCTGTCCAACCACATAGCAAACAGGCAATAAACTATCAAATCAGAATTACACAAAAGTACCAAAGGGCATAGAAATAACAAGTAGGAACATTTTTAAAAATTACAAAAGTGCTATTCGTTATGTGATAAAAGATGTGGGTGGTATAAATGTAAAAAAAAACAGAGTGTAGGTGTTAGATGTGTAAACATATAGGAATTGGGATGTAAGTGGCCCAAAATTTTATATTGTAATGGACTTCCTTGTGAAATGTTTTCTAACCAAGTCAGTAGCTTTCGTGTTGGCTAGGCTTTGTAATAGATTTGTTGCTTCTGCGTTTCTGCTGGCAAATTTTTATGTCTATATCTTGATNTCGGTTCGTGTTCGACTCGTTCGTTAAGAAACGAACACGAGCTTATTTCAAACAAACTAAATTTTAAACGAAGCGAACACGAACACAAGCTTTGTTCGTTCGTGTTCGGTTCGTTTACACCCCTAAGTGTGGCAGAAGAGAAACTATCAAATTCTGACGAAAAATGACCCCTTATATCCAGGTGAGGTCTAATTTCCTCTTATTTTGATATCTTTGCTCTTGCTCTGGTTTAGTCGATGTAATTAGATATTGTCTATTTAGACTATATAATTAGATGTTTTTTTTGCATATTGCTCCTTTAAATTTGGCATAACTAAAATCATGATTGTGATAATTAAATTTTAAGTGCTTGTTAATTTTGTGAGGATCAAACTTTTTCTGATTTCTTCTTATTTACTTAAGCTGTCATTTGTGTTATAAAATTGAATGTTTTTAATATTTTTAATGCATGATTTAACTAAGTTGAAGCCGGCATACTATTTATTGGCATACTCTTATGAGGTCATAATGATAAACCTATGGCTTATATTAAGTTAAAATTATTTAAGCTCAGAGGAGCATATTAACCTATGGCTTGTTTGACATCATTTTTTTTTTTTTTTTGTGTTTTTAAAAGCATATTTATTTAATTTGTTTTTATATGTTATCATTTTTTGTTCTTAAAAATAAATTAAAATATTTTTAAAAATATTCAATCATTTTTAAGTGTTTTGAACATTTTTTTAAATAAACATACTTTAATCAAATAACTAAATATATTTTATTTCAAATCAAAATAAAATAAATAAATAAAACAAGAAATAAAAAAATAAAAAACGGCCCTTCAGCATTCATCAAGCGCTCTACCTCAAATTCATAGTATCTTCCCTCAAAGCATTTGCAATGTTGATTAAACAAACCTATTAAGTACACCTAAACAAAATATTTGCCTCAAATTCTTTAATCTTTTGTTCCCATCAAAAGATCAAATACTCCACAATATATTCTCCCTATTTATTCCTCACCGCAAGCTAGTTAAACAAAGGTTGATCAGTGAACCCATGGTCCACAACCTAACAAGTTAATGCCTGGTAGGACAACACTGATGGAATGAGTTGGGAGAAGTTATTACCTCACTTAATTGTAAGCATTCAATTCCTATTAGTATTAATAAATGGTTAAATAGAAATTGTTAAAATAACCTCCTCACTATTTTCAGGGGTCATTTTAGTCCCAGAGTTTTTATTTTGTTTTTATTTGGCATTGCTATAATTTATTTATTTTTAAAAACAAAAAAATATAAAACATGTTTTGTTGAGTTTTTTTTTAAGAAAAAATTTATATGTATTATAAAACAGTTTGATTCGCGTGCGCTCCAATGTTATGTTCTGTCATCTATTGCGTATACAGCGTCTTTTTTGTTCCACTCAGCACAAAACATTACCTGTGAGCAGGTAGGCAGCGGGCGGTGGTTGGGGCTGAGTGGCATTGGGCGCAGGTGGCGGATGCAGATGGCAGGGGCCTGCGACTGTGGCGAGCAGGGCCGCCAATGGGGGGCGGCAATGGTAGGTGGCGGGCGGCGACCGACGATCCGAGTGCTGCGAGAGGCGGTCGGCGGAGCCTCACACATGTAATGTTATGAAAAACATATTTCTAAAACAACAAAGACATAATTTATGTGTTTTTGATGTTTTGAAAATAAACCTTACGTATTTTAAAAACAAATTTAATAAATGAAATAAAAACGAATAAACAAACACTATTTTTTTTTTTTTCAAAAACAAAAAATAGAAAATGGAAAGGGATCCAACTATAGCTAAATGATTGATTTATGCCCATGACTTAAAGTAACCCAACAAAATTGGTGAGGCTCACAAAATGGTACTTTATAGGAAGAAAGTTTTGGATTGTTGGGGAAAACACCGATTCGATTGGAAAGATCCGAAGCAGAACTTAGAGTAGAAGCACACAAAGTAGAAATACACAATATCACCAAGATTTAACATGAAATAAATCTAAGAACGGGGAAAAATTACGGAAGCACGCTATATCAAGAAATCCACTATGAAGAAATTAGAAGAAACGTAAAGATTATGCCACACTAAAGCCTTTCACACATCATCTCTCTTTCGCACGAGAAATCAATGAAACTTTCGTTCACATGCACTACGCTCCTCTCCTTCCTACTGCAAAAAACGAAATATAAAGCCCTGAACTGCAAAAATTCAATTCCTAGGCGCCTTAGACGTTGGGTTCCTATTTCGAT
>JXCR01148738.1:74316-92577 GCA_002079205.1 Phalaenopsis hybrid cultivar | reverse complement strand
ATATATATATATATATATATATATATATATATATATATATTTATTTATTTATTTATTTATTTGGCTCCCAATTTCTAAATATGGATTGGAATTTAGGAATTTTCTTTTTCAAATTTAAGTTATTCCATCTGTTATTGATTTTATTTTTAAAGTGAATTAATTTGCGATCTCGTCTTCTATAGGAGGAGAGAAAAATGGATTTTTATAATCTCAATTAGACACTGAATTGTTTTATTCTGAGCTAATATTTGTGATTTTTTTTTCTCTTATATGACACCAAATAAGACAATGGAGAAAAAGGATTCATATAGCTGACTTCACTTAGTGGGATCTAGGCTTTGTTGTTGTTTTATGATTAAAAAAAATTATGAGATGAGATACTTAGATTTTCTATAAATTCACGAGGATGGATTAATTAAAATAGTTAACTATGTAATTAGGCGTACAAAGATCTACCATTCCTTAGATTACGGAAAATTGATTACAAGATGTTGTTGAAATAATAATTGCTTTGAAATAACCCAACATGTATAATTGTTAAGAATGATTGAGATTAAAACTTTTATGGTCTACTTATAATAGTTGTGTTGGGTAGGTTACGATAGTCGCGATTGGCTATATAAAATGTTGATCATATAAATTGTAGTTGAAGTCTATTATATTTGTAGTAGGGCTACCCAAGTCATAGTTGGAGGCTATAATAGCTGTAATTATCTTTAAAAGTCATAGTTGTAGGAGATTGTAATGGTCATAGTAGGTCCATCAAAGCCATAGTTGATGATATCCAACAATGGCAGGTAGTCCATGATGATCTCTAGCAGTTGATGACAACTTTTGATAATAGATAGCGAACTCTGGTGATCAACAGCTATCTTGGGTGATTATTGACAATTGTTGAGATTTTAAGAGTTAAGCTTTAGTAGTCAGCTGGATCTTATCTTTCTATTCTTCCCTTCAAATGAAGAATAAACTCCTATTTATATTTTGTAATAAGATATTTTGATAAATTTGTTCAATCTTCTAAAACACTCAATCAAATAATTTAAATTGATTCCATTGATCATGTAATTTTTATAACATTTTTGTGTTTGAATGACATCTGAATTGAATGATATAGAGCTTGTTAGATTCTTCTCGTCGAGAAGCTAGATTTAACTATAAGCATGTCAAATTATAGGATCATTTTGTCTTCTAATTGGTGCACTAAAGCTTTCAACAACACTTATTGTTGGAAATGGGTTTGCTTGTAATCAAACTGTATCATTTTTAATGTCGTTAGATTAGTCTCATCGAGACAAAAAATTATTACGTACGGACTCCGAACGTAGAGATACGTCCGGAGTCCAATGAATTACCTTCACGAGGAGCTGACAGAAAAAAAAAACTCGTTTTCATGTGATCTGACACGGTAACACATGGTAATATTCCTCTCGTGTTGTTCAACGTTATTCATGTGTTATTGTGGTGGTATTGATGTGTTATTGTGTTATAATACCAGAAATATTCTCATAACACAATACTACATGCATATCAACACAATAACATCTGAATAACACAGAATAACACAGAATAACACGGGGAGAATATTCCCTTGTGCCAAAACGTTTTTTTTTTGTCAACTCTACGTGACGTGATTTTATTGGGCTATGGACGTATCTCGATGTCTAGAGTTCATACGTAATATTGGTTCCATTGAGACGCTCGATTTTACTATAGATTTATTGCAATTGAGACCTGGATGATCGTAAATGCAAATTCAATCTTTTATTACTCAAACACATCAAGATTAGACTCGTGCTTGATGATAAATACTTGCTGATGACACATTAATACATAAAAAAAATTAGGTAAAAAGAAGAAAACAAAATTATTCATAATCTCTCTCTTATATATATATATAGATTTACGGTCGTCAATTCTTATGTATTTATACATTTAGCATTTAAATTTTAATTTTTATATGTCATCTTATTTATGCATCAAAATATGTATTTTATTTTTTAAAATTTAAAATAATCATAATTTTTTTAATATGATATGAAAGAACTAAATGGAATAAATATAAAAAAGAAAATTGATATAAACACATAGAAATAGGGTGGTATGTATGTAAATGCCTCATAAAAATGAAAAATTATTCGATACGGATCGGACACCGCATGCAGGTTGCGTGCGGTGTCCGATCCGGATCGTAAATCACGTGATCTATGGTTCTGATGTATTTCGGTGAGCCCCACCGAAATTTAAAAAAAAAAATAGAAATAATTCTGGCATCACCATGATTTACGGTCAGGTGTCACACAGCATAAAAAGTGATTTTTTAAGGAAGAAAAAAATATTTAGTTTCAATAAATAAGAATAGTAACCTATATTTTTTAACAAACTAAATTTTTTGACCTAAATCGTATACCATTCCTTAAAATGTAGGTTTCGTTTTTTTTTTTCTGCTTTTTATCTACAAAAAATATTTTTAAAATAATACTCTACAAACATAATATTTACATTCTAAAATTAAAAAAAAAATGTAAATTCAATAACAATATAAGTGAAATTTGGTAGTTCTACAAAGCTTAAAATCATAAACTAAACTACAATTTATATCCTTTGCCATGCTTAACCATCAAAATTTTCACAAAAATAACTAAAATTAATCTAATTCCAATTCAAATACTATTATAATCATTTCATAAGTATTTTTTCTAATCACCATACGCCCAAAAAGATGAAGATTTCAACAGAACAGCAAAGTCCTCTTCGCCCATTTCCCAATACTAACACACAGTAATTCTAATATAAAAATACTAAACGACACCACAATGCAAACTAAAAGCACTTTTAACTCATAATCAAACAGTATNAGTCCTCTTCGCCCATTTCCCAATACTAACACACAGTAATTCTAATATAAAAATACTAAACGACACCACAATTCAAACTAAAAGCACTTTTAACTCATAATCAAACAGTACCGGCGACAGCAAACCAACCCCTCAATTTTTCAGCTCCTTCTTCTCCTTCTCCCCCCCCTCTAGCTCAAAAGCAGATACAGGGAAGGTTCGAGAAAGCCCCGCCGGAGTCTTGAACGAAATCTTCCCAGACGCAGGATCGTCAATATACATTTCACAGAGAGTGATCCAAATAAGAATCTCCTTACTCTTAACTCCGGTGATCTTCTTCATGCGGCGATCCTCCACAAAAGCGGTGATCTCCGGAGCGTAGGAGACGAGCCGCCCGATTTTCTTGAAGGTGTGATCGACGCGCTTCTTCTGCTTGAGCCAGACGAAGCCGGTTTCTTGATTGTAGCCTACTTCCTCGAGCTCGTTGAGTGGAAGAAGGCCGTTGGGGAGGTGCATTCGCTCGAGAAGCTCGATTGATTTCCTACTGCAGAGCTCTGCACCATGGTATATTTCGGCGTTCTCACGATGAGCGTCGATTGAATGAACAGTCGACATGGATTCGGTTTAGGGTTTGCTCGGGTGCTGCTCTGAGTTGCAGAGATTGAATTAGGGAGAGCGCTGTGTGAAATGTTCGAGGTGAGAGGGGGTATTAGTAGGTGGAAAGTGAGTTGTAATTACCAAAATGTCCCTGCATTTAAGTGGGAATTACGTGGCCTTCGGGGATACGAAAGAGGTGGCGGCTTAAGAGGACACGCAGGTGGTGATGACCATTAATTGCGGGGAGTAAAATTAAATCAGTGGATTTTTAAATTCCAAAATTAAAAAAATGGTCCCCTATCCATAAATATACATATCTAAGCCTTAAATTTTTATATCTATATCTATAATATTTTAGTATCATAAATTTGTACATAAAAAATGAAAATGTAAATAATATTTTTATGTGATATTAAAGATTTATATATCAGACACAACAACAATAACAAGCCTATATATTCATGGGTCCTTTTCTAGATTGTGTCCTATTGAGTTTCAAATTTTCATTTCATTCTAGTAAATTAAAATTATTTTTATATAGCACGCCCAATTCTTTTTAGGTCTACTTTCACCTTTCTTACCATAAGTCATCTAAAATTTCTACTCTCCAAACATGATCATTAGATGATTTGACTTTTAATGTTAACAAATCATATAAGAAGTCTCTCTCTATTCTTGTTTGCCATTGAAGCTACATAGGGATAAAAAGTTGACCCGACATGTCAACATGACTCGAACTCGATTTGCAAAAATCTGGGTTAAGGTTGACCTGAATATTTTACAAGTCTGGTTTGAATCAGAGAATTCAACTCGTTTATTATTTGGTTCAGGTTCAGTGAACACGAAAACCCAAATGACCCAAATAAGCACAAAAGTTTGGGTCAGTTTATTGGATCGAGCTCGAGTTTGGGTTACTGGGTCGAGCTGGGGTTCAAGTTGACCCTATTCGTTATGGTCATTTTCGTGTCAGGCCCGAACTTGACCTCTTGACCTGAATTGATACCCCTAGAGCTACACCACCACTTTCACAGATATATTTGTTCCACATTTTGTATCTAAGTGTAAAGCCACTAATCCAACTAAGGCTTCTTGTCTCAGCAACGTCACTAACTTACTTTAATGCTTCTCTTTTGAGTGTCATGAACAAGGGTTTAAAATTTGGATTGAACCGGCCCATTTTACCACAAATTGATCCTGGGGCTAGTTTTGGTTCGGCTATAACCCTTTTTTTGCATTAGATTGCCCAGAAACCTATTGAATCACCGGTTCAACTGCCAAACTAGAGAACTGGGGCCGATTTCAATGACTCGTTCGACCTAAGTTTCGTGATATATGAAAGATGAAATCCATAAGAGCCTTAACATGTATCTGATTGCATTGCTCTCTCGAGCTTGCAAGTCATTTGACCTTCCATTATCAGGCATACCTCAGTCGTTCACCATTGGTTTGTTGCTTGTTCACTTGAGTCTCACAACTTATTCGCCAGCCAGATGTATGTCATGTTGGTTCTTCACTTTGCACGTTGATTTGGGCCATCCAATGAAATACCCAAGATTTTTACATATGGAATCACCCACAATACTTGAGCTTGTACTTTATTAATTGATGTTTTATGATTAAATTGGTATCAGAGTAATAGTGTTTGGAGGAATTGATTAAGTACAGAGCCATATGATTAATTATGATATGAGTAGAATAACTCGATAGTCTAAGAATTTTATTTATTTATTTATGCTTGCATGTGCATTATTTGAGTTTTTATATATGATTATTTTGGTTTGAGAGTGTTTTGGTTAAGATCATTTGGATTCTCATGAACAAGAGATAACTAATGGGCAGAATTCTAGTGAGCAACTACCTATGCAGAGTACTATGGGAGCTATGACATTAAACTCTATGTTACCATTTGCTAGTTTAGTAGCTTAGCTGATGGGAGATGTATATAAAAGGATGTCCATACGTAAGGCAACTGAATGTGATAAACATTTATGGATGTTTCATAAATTGAAGCCTCCACTTTTTAAGGGTGTTGTAGAGCCCTAGATAACAGAGGATTGGTTATTATGGATAGAGAAGATCTTTGATGGCATGCAATATCCAGATAATCATAAGGTACCATTGGTTGTATTTTTATTTGAAGGAGAAGCAAAGTGTTAGACGAGCAACAAGAAAAGTTTCAAGGTAGGATGACTTCACTGATTACTTGGGAGGGTTTTGTTCATACTTTCAAAGAGTGGTTTGCACCTCCATTTTCTAGATAACAAATGCAGGAGACTTTAATGAGATTAATGCAGGAGAGTAAGATGGCCATGCAATATAAGGTTGAATTTTCTGCATTGGCAACAATGCATCTTTTTTGCCATTCTCGATATCACACTCTCTTGTATATGTTTCCTTCTAAAAGGTTAATCATTTAAATAATAGGGTTTTTATTTTATATTTCATACATAACTTTTTTAACTACACATATTATATTATTATATCATTTATGTCATTTATAAATAAATTTATCATTTTTTATGTCATCCAGTTGAATCTTATTAAACTTTGAACCTCTTATTATATTGTTTAATATTTGATATAACTTTTAAAACCATGGTCATGTATATAAATATGAAAGTTAGACATGAGAAATATAAATACATAAAAATTATATGATATTTAAATATCTCTTTAATTAAATGATTGCTTTCTTTTCTATGAAAATATTGAACAAACAATTTATAATCATATAATTTTGAATATGTAATCTTTCAAAAATATGTAAAATTGTGCTCGTCGTTGTGTGTGTCGTTACAAAATAGCGCTGCAGCAACGCACGGGCCTGCACCACTGTCATGCATTCATCAGCCTGTCTGCATGATTCGCTGGTCTGTGTGGCACGTCACCGCCCACTGGCACTAAAAACCTTCAAATTTTTAAGTTTTTTTTAGAATTTCCCCTGATTTCATAATTTTGATAATTCTTCATATGAGTAAGATAATCACACATAAATTTTGGAGCGAGTGATACATCAACAAATTTAATCATTTGACATGAATATCAAGACGTTAAAAAGAATCTTAGAGCATTTTTTAACTATAAACAATTAAACTCAATTTAAAGATCATGTAAAAATATGATTTTATCTGACTTACATTCAAACTGACCAGAATGATGAGACGAACACAATAACATTAAAATTGGTCCAGTCTGAGTCAAATTAAGCCCAAATCGAGTCATTATAACACATTTGGAAGACTTATGTTATTAATTGGAGTTTCAAACAAATTTCAAATCCGACAAACTTATAATCATATCAAGCATCTCGATGAGACGGATCGAACAAGGCCAAAATGACTCATTTCTGACATCATTAAGACACAAAAATGTTCATAAAATGTTGTTTGATCATGAGAAATCTCTGGATCGTCTTATGGAGTGATCCAAATTCCTTCTTTACTTATAGGAAGGCAACTTCGAGGCTTTATAAATAGAGTCTTGTTTCCTTCATGAAGAGGGGAGACCTAGAGCTAGACATGGTCCTGAAGAAGAAGAGGAGTCAATTTCTAAAGTTGTTATGGACCAAAGATCTAGATACGCTTTCAGCTTCTACAACACTNGGAGCAGCTGAGCAATATCTGGATTATTTTTAAAATAATACTCTACAAACATAATATTTACATTCTAAAATTTTTTTTAAAAAAATTTGTGTTATGATATGGCTCATATACCATATAGGGACAGATGATGGATTGAAGCGGAGCGGAAAAATCTGTCTAAATTGAGAAATTACGTGGGTTGGGATGCGGCGGCAAAGCCCCGCGGTATAGTACAGGGATAATGTTGTAATTATATATTGTGTCTAAGGTTTACTCTTGGGGTTATAAATAAGTCTGTTAGTAACCCCAGGAGACATCCTCTATTCTGTAAACCCTTTTCTGAATATTGAAAGGAACTCGCCGTTCTGCTCCCGATGACGTAGGCATGTTTTCCGAACCTCGTTAAATCTCTGTGTTCTTCTGAATTTGTGTCGTTCTAGTTTTTCTTCGCCGTAATTTTCTCAACAATTTGTAAATTCAATAACAATATAAGTGAAATTTGGTAGTTCTAGNGAAGCATCAACACAACAAATTTTTCTCATCAAATTAACAAAAGATTAGACTTCATCAAAATTCAAAAATTGACTCCGGAGATCATATTTGAAAAATCTCATTCACATATAAAAAAAAATTAAAATTTTATATCTTTATTTTATGAGAAATTTTTGCTATGTTATATTATGTAATTCTTTTTTCAAAAAATATAACATATAAATAATCGGTTGGAGGACGGACCAATGATCTTAGAAATTCGCAATTAATCTGTGTTCAAATTTGAATCACCTCGTTAGAGAGAAAACTCTCTACCAACTCTTCATAGGAAAAATTATTCCATATGGATCGACACCGCATGCAGCTTGCGTGCGGTGTCCGATCCGGACCGTAAATCACCTGATCTACGGTCCTGATGTATTTCGGTGGGCCCCACCTAAATTTTTTTTTCTATTTAAAAAAACGGAAATAATTCTGACCGTAGATCACCATGATCTACGGCCAGGATCGGACACCGCATGCAGAGATACATGCATTGTTCGTATGCAATAATTTCTACTTCCACAGACCTTGCACAAGTGCCCTTATTTGGTTACTAGCCCATTCTCTTTAGCCGCCAACTATATCAAATTAAAGGGGAATTTACATACATAACATCCAATTCTTATTTATTTATATATCCAACATCTAAACATAGCTTTATACATTTCTAGCACTTAAATCCTTTGTCTCACATCAAAATTATCACTTTTTATTTTTAAGTTAAAAAGTGAAATATATTTTTCTCATGTGTAAGTAAAATCTCATTGAAGTCTAGGGACTATATATGTAAATATATAGGAATTGAGTGATATTTATGTAAATCTTCCTAAATAAATAACACATCTTGTAGCTTAGGTCAAGTGACCTAACCTTATTGACGCACATGGCCACGGTAGAATACGGTTCACCTAACTTCACAAATTACAACAGGGCGAGGTCAATTGCTTGAAAAAATCAACTGTTATTAGGTTAACTGAAATTAAATTATGTATTGATTAGTTAAACAAGTTTTTTTTTTTAATTTTGTAATTTTAAATTGTGGGTGTGGATTATGATTCTAATCTGACAGTAATTTCCTAGTTATAGTCGGCGATAATATTGATTAAATATCTTTTAATTTTTTTTTAGACGGCATTGCTCAGTCATCAACAAATTTTTACAATATGACGTGAATTTCGAAACATTTTTTTTAATAATTTATATTCAACTTTAAGTTCATCTAGAGCTATAATTTCAATAATATTATTGTCAAACTGACCGTCGACAAAACAAATCTAATTACATAAAAAAATTGATCCAATCAGAGTTTGACATATGTATATTTAAATCTAGCATCTCAGAGAGAGAATTCCAACGAGCATGAGCTCTCTTAATTCTAAGGTTATTAAGATTTTTAAAATATTTAAAAAAACTTTAATCATCAATGGGGTTCAATATGGGCAGTCCAATCAAGTTGGGGGGTCGATGGTTAACTTTCAGCCTCTGTAGTTGTCGACCACTGTAGACTGCCGCTCACCAGCCATTGTGGACCACCGCCGATTGCCCCCTGCTCGCCTTTGCTGGTAAATTGTATTTGCTTGTGAGTTATCTTAAATACGGTGTAATGAAGCATCACGAATATGGTGTAGTGAAGTATCTCAAATACCATGTAATAAAGTATTATGAATGTAGTGTAATGAAGTATCCTAAATATTTTGTAATAAATAATACCGTATTGAAGACCCGATGATAACTCTTGTCATCAACTGCTTATGACCATCATATTTAAAATGTGTCATCTTCTTCTAAACTCATGAAGTTTTGTATACAACATATACCTACAAGTGTTCTGTGTATATAATAATAAACTCGAGAGAAAGATTGTAATCACTAATCGGTGTACTACCACATACAATCTATGTGGCCAGTTACTACCGTATCATTCCACTATGACTTTTATGGATAACTGTTTTCATTACAGCCTTCCACTACAGTCTCTGCGGCCAATCGACACTCTTGCAACGACCCATCTTGTTTTATATGGTAAGTTACTAATATAGCTTCCCACTCCGACCTACAAGGCTAATTGTTGTCATTACAGTTTATCTTCCACTACAACCACCACTACTAATAGACACACTTGCAACGACCCAATACAGCTACATTGTTAGTTAAATTTTGTAGCTTCCCACTATGACTTACACGTTTAACTGCTGTCATCACAACCTTCCACCACAATCTCTCTAACCGAATGACTCTACTGCAGTTTTTAACCATGTTTATGTAGCCAATTACGACCAATGTAACTAACTGATATTGTAGCTCCCAACTAAAACCCATGTAAGCCACTACAACCATTGTGGCTAACTGTTACTACGAATTCCAACTCTGACCTCTGTGGTCAACTGACGCCATCACAACCACCGACTTTAGTCTTTCTGACAAACTACTGTATTTATATCAATCAACTACAACTTTGTGCCTCACTTTTGCTATTATCATGAAGAACCACATTTGTTGTAACCAATTACAATCATTAAGCCTGTATAACTTGTGTACATATATGATTATTAAATTTGTAATTTCGTCTTTTTTAATTAAGAAAAGAAGTGAACATATGTACTTATAGTTTTATAGCTGGTTATTTCGTTAGGACATGCCCCATAGTTTTTTTTTCCCTTTTCAAGATTTTTTCAAGTAAGAACTCTTGATGTCTTCTCATATTATTTTTATTTTTATTTGAGTATCGTTAACTTAAAATTTCTCGTTCTGTCATTTTCCCCCCTCGTTCTGTCATTTTGATGATGTAAATCCGGATTTCATAAATCTAATTGTGAGACTTCTTCGGTGAGATCATGAATTTGATAAATTCAAATTTATCTAATATATAAATTTTTTTTAACGTAAAACTTAGTTGCAGCTAAATACTACCTAGGAATTAAGATGTCCATGAATCCTTATGCACAGAGCAGACATAAATAATCAAAGTTTATGTCCTTTATAAACGCAGCCCACGAGCTCGGAAAGATTTAAATTAATGTATATTTTGGTCAACGAAGGAGACACCATCTTGTCCATTGTATTTTAATGAGATATCATCATATTATTTAAAAAGTGGTACAAATAACATATTGAACGTGTTTTCTTCTTTAGTTCCCTCGGTGATTTTGATGATTTAATCATGAATAAATAAATGAGTAGACATTTTATGAATAAATGAAACATAAGTGATGTGGAGAAACTTTACATGTTAGAATAATCATGATGATAAAATAATATACAAATATCAAATATGTTAACTTTGTGCAAATATTCATTATTTAAATAGATGAAAAATAGTTTCACATGACATTTGAGATTTTATGTGAAATTTAGAAAATATATAAAAAAAAAGTTGAAGACGTCGTTTTCTTAGCAAATCTGGATAAGTGCGGTAATTGTTTGAACGCTGTGGTCTGATTTTTTCTGAATTTCTTTTTTTAATGATCATTACAGTTTTTTGAACAATAAATTCTTTTAGTTGCTTCTTTAAACAACTGCAGCTGCGCAATATGGGTCCTTAACCTAGTCGAAATAATCAATTATGTATGTGTCATTGCAAATGTCCACTTCTCAATCGAAAAAGAAAATTACATATTTGAGAATATTTGATTGGTTCATAATGGTTGTTATAGAAATAATGGAGGGTGATGATAACTTTCAAATTACGTAGTCGAGTGATAGCAGCAAGTCGGTAACAATCAAGAAATGACGATACAATAACAATGATTGAAAGACGACAGTTAAATGACGATGGTCGGAAGATAACGATTAGATGACAACAATAAGAGAAGCTGATTGAGCAATAGTAACTAGAAAATGATAGTTGGACAGCCTTCAAATAGTAAATGCGAGTCTATTTATAAATTTGAAGATTGTCATTTTAATTATTTTAATCAATGCCTTAAAATACTAGATTGAATAACTCATGTTATTTTATTTTTTTTTATAGATTATTCGTTCAACTGTTAAATGCAATATTTTCAAAGCAAAGGAATCATAAACATGTTGAATTTTTTTCATAAATAAACATGTAAAATATAAAGTTTGGTCGATCATTAAATTAATAATATAGAATTCTCTTACACATTTTAATTGCTTGTTTTAGGCTTATTTGTACTTAAATTTGATCACTTTTGAAGTCGTTAGATTCATTTTATTGAGATGTTCAGTTCAATAATAAGTATGTTGGAATCATAATTCATTTTATCTCTCTCGCTGCTTTACAAGGAAAGAAAATTAAATTATTTTAGCATTGTTCGTCGTCTATTACCGTTGTATGTCAATGGTACACTGGACACTGTGATGATGTGAATGTCAGATGACCCATAGTTAAACATAAACATACTGGTGATTGATACTTAAAAATTGGCACTCTAGCTAGCTTATCCTTTAGTTAGTACATGACGGATTAATTCGATAGGCCAACCGACAACTAATACTCGACAGAGTTTGGTAGGTCAACTTGACAACTGACATTTGGCTTAACCAATCCTGAAGGTCAATCTGATATGTCAACGTAGACAAATGATACCTAATGGTTGTATTCACCATCAAGAAAGGTGGATGATTGAGGCCCACTAGGGAGAGAATAGATGACCGAGAGTCATTGGGCTAGCTTATATTCTTTCTAGTCCATGAGGGTCGTTTATTGGTGTACTAAAATAAAATCTATTCAAAATAGTTTATATAGTTTAATATTAGTATTATTTCAACATAACATGTAATATGGCATGATTTATGAACTCTTCACATTGTGCTAACTTTTGTTGTTTAATGTGTGCATTGCTTTTGCTCGCCCTTCCTTGTGTGGACAAAATATTGTGTACGGAGTCTGGACGCAAAGCTGTGTTCGGACAACGAACGGGACCTTTCTGGGAAAAAAAAAAAAAAAACACTTACGGTGTATCGTGTCTGTTATCCGGACGTAGCTTACGTCTGAACCCCAGACGCAATATTTTTGTTCTTGTGCGAGCCTTATTATTGGGCAACAACATGGAGGGTACAAGTCATTTTCCATACATCTACATTATATGTGAAAAATGTACATTTCAAGAAATATATATATTTATTAACCTCTATCACACTTTAATGGGGACATTTACATGCATACCACATAATTCTTATGTATTTGAACATCAAATATATAAAAATTCATATTTATACTTATAAAATTAAAAACTTTAACATAACATAAAATTATCACCATTATTAACTTCTTAAATATAAAATATACATTTTTCATGAATATGTTTATGATATCAAAATCTTATATATGTAATTATCAAATTTTAGATGTTCTATATGTAAATACAAATGAATTGTGTGCTATGCATGTAAATTTACTTTTAATGTATTTAAAATATATTCTTACAAAAATAAAAAAAATTAAATATATTTAACTAATAATTAATTAACTTTTGTATTTAAGGGTATGTTTGGGGCAGCTGTAGCTTATTGAATGATCTGCTGATAAGCTGATTAAAAATAATGTGCTGATGAGTCAGGTGCGCTGACTATTTTTTTGGAAAAGCTAGACCGTTGCCAATAAACTCCCGCCGCACCTAGATATGTGCGGTGTGAAAACAGTGTTTTCTACGTTTTGAAAACGCATAAGCTGCCAAAACGCAGTTTACCCAAATAGGCCAGATTCGTTTTCCAAACGCCACCGCTAGGGCTTNTAGCTTAGCTGATGGGAGATGTATATAAAAGGATGTCCATACGTAAGGCAACTGAATGTGATAAACATTTATAGATGTTTCATAAATTGAAGCCTCCACTTTTTAAGGGTGTTGTAGAACCCTAGATAACAGAGGATTGGTTATTATGGATAGAGAAGATCTTTGATTGCATGCATTATCCAAATAATCATAAGGTACCATTGGTTGTATTTTTATTTGAAGGAGAAGCAAAGTGTTAGACGAGCAACAAGAAAAGTTTCAAGGTAGGATGACTTCACTGATTACTTGGGAGGGTTTTGTTCATACTTTCAAAGAGTGGTTTGCACCTCCATTTTCTAGATAACAAATGCAGGAGACTTTAATGAGATTAATGCAGGAGAGTAAGATTGCCATGCAATATAAGGCTGAATTTTCTGCATTGGCAACAGTGCATCTTTTTTGCCATTCTCGATATCACACTCTTTTGTATATGTTTCCTTCTAAAAGGTTAATCATTTAAATAATAGGGTTTTTATTTTATATTTCATACATAACTTTTTTAACTACACATATTATAATATTACTATATCATTTATGTCATTTATAAATAAATTTATCATTTTTTATGTCATCCAGTTGAATCTCTGGTTCAACCACAAGTCACCCATTAAACTTTGAACCTCTTATTATATTGTTTAATATTTGATATAACTTTTAAAACCTTGGTCATGTATATAAATATGAAAGTTAGACATGAGAAATGTAAATACATAAAAATTATATGATATTTAAATTTCTCTTTAATTAAATGATTGCTTTCTTTTCTATGAAAATATTGAACAAACAATTTATAATCATATAATTTTGAATATGTAATCTTTAAAAAAATATGTAAAATTGTGCTCGTTGTTGTGTGTGTCGTTACAAAATAGCGCTGCAGCAACGCACAGGCCTGTACCACTGTCATGCGTTCATTAACCTGTCTGCATGATTTGCTGGTCTATGTGGCACTTCACCGCCCACTAGCACTAAAAACCTTCAAATTTTTAAGTTTTTTAGAATTTCCCCTGATTTCATAATTTTGATAATTCTTCATATGAGTAAGAAAATCACACATAAATTTTGGAGCGAGTGATACGTCAACAAATTTAATCATTTGACATGAATATCAAGACGTTAAAAAGAATCTTAGAGCATTTTTTAACTAGAAACAATCAAACTCAAATTAAAGATCATGTAAAAATATGATTTTATCTGACTTACATTCAAACTGACCAGAATGATGAGACAAACACAATAACATTAAAATTGGTCCAGTCTGAGTCAAATTAAGCCCAAATCAAGCCATTATAACACATTTGGAAGACTTGTGTTATTAATTGGAGTTTCAAACAAATTTCAAATCTTACAAACTTATAATCATATCGAGCATCTCGATGAGACAGATCGAACAAGGCCAAAATGACTCATTTCTGACATCATTAAGACACAAAAATGTTCATAAAATGTTGTTTCATCATGAGAATATCTCTGGGTCGTCTTATGGAGTGGTCCAAATTCCATCTTTACTTATAGGAAGGCAACTTCGAGGCTCTATAAGTAGAGTCTTGTTTCCTTCATGAAGAGGGGAGACCTAGAGCTAGACATGGTCCTGAAGAAGAAGAGAAGGAGTTAATTTCTAAAGATGTTATGGACCAAAGATCTGGATACGCTTTCAGCTTCTGCAGCACCGATCACCATAAACCACTGCTCTTTGATTACCATCAATTATCATCAGTCACTTGCTACCCATCACCACAGTGGATCTAGTGATGATATACCCTAAAGATGGTGTAACAACACATCCTAAATACAGTGTAACGACAGACCCTGAATCCAATGCAACAACTTGCCCTCAACACAAGATAACAATTAATGTTGTATTTAAGATCCAACAACAACTTCTAATGACGATTATTTACGACCACCATACCCAAGATATGGTAACTTCCTCTAGATTCCTGAAGTTCTCTCCTCGTAACTCCTCACTATGGTCTATGTGACCAATTGATGTTATTATAACTCACAACTATGACCTATGTGATGAACAACAACCTATGTGGCTCGTGGCTCACATAACTCCCAACTCTGGCCTCTGTGGCCATGAATATTACTGCACCTTCCAACTTTGGTCTCTACAATTTATGGATGTTATTGTAGATCACCACTATGATTTATGTGACCAATTACAACCTATGTGACTCACAACTTATGCAGCTCCCAACTCCAGCCTTTGTAGCATACGGACATTATTAAAACTTACCATTACAACATATGTGATCAATTATGACTTATGTGACTACTTCTGACTTACGTGGTTCACTACTTATAAAACTCCAAACTCTGACGTCTATGGCCTACGGACGTTCTTGCATTTTACCATTACATCCTATGTGACCTAATACGTCTTACATGGTTCACGACACTTGTATCTCCCTACTGAGAGCTTTGTGGCCAACTGACACTTTTAAAGCAATCATCCACGACCTGCATGACCACCTAATATCATAACTTTCAAGTACGACCTATACAACTAGTTGACGTTACAACTTCGTCTACCATACTTATGGGGGAGCTATCACCTTCATAACAATCGACTACAACATTTGCGACAAGTTATAACCATTATTGTTGAACTACCGTCGTACATCATTATCATTCGCCTTGCATGTTCAGTTGACTTGATTGAATTAGAAGCATCAATACAACAAATTTGTCTTATCAAATTAGCAAAAGATTAGACTTCATCAAAATTTAAAAATTGACTCGGGAGATCATATATGAANCACCGTTACCCACCATAGAAGAGGTGAAGCTATTAACCAGCATAAAAGAACAAATCAACATAAACATNTTATTTTATGAGAAATTTTTGCTATGTTATATTATGTAATTCTTTTTTCAAAAAATATAACATATAAATAATAGGTTGGAGGACGGACCATTGATCTTAGAAATTCGCAATTAATGTGTGTTCAAATTTGAATCACCTCGCCCTTATTTGGTTGCTGGCCCATTCTCTTTAGCCGCCAACTATATCAAATTAAAGGGGAATTTACATACATAACATCCAATTCTTATTTATTTATATATCCAACATCTAAACATGGCTTTATACATTTCTAGCACTTAAATCCTTTGTCTCACATCAAAATTATCACTTTTTATTTGTAAGTTAAAAAGTGGAATATATTTTTCTCAGTATAAGTAAAATCTCATTGAGGTGTACGGACTACATATGTAAATATATAGGAATTGAGTGATATTTATGTAAATCTTCCTAAATTAATAACATATCCTGTGGCTTAGGTCACTAACCTTATTGACACACATTGCCACGGTAGAATACGGTTCACCTAACTTCACAAATTACAACAGGGCCAGGTCAATTGCTTGAAAAAATCAACTGTTATTAGGTTAACTGAAATTAAATTATGTATTGATTAGTTAACCCAGTTTTTTTAAATTTTTAATTTTAAATTGTGGGTGTGGATTATGATTCTAATCTGAAAGTAATTTCCTAGTTATGGTCGGCGATAATATTGATTAAATATCTTTTAATTTTTTTTAAACGGCATTGCTCAGTCATTAACAAATTTTTACAATGTGCGTGAATTTTGAAACCTTTTTTTAATAATTTATATTCAAATTTAAGTTCATCTAGAGCTCCAAATTTAATAATATTATAGTCAAACTAACCGTCGACAAAACAAATCTAATGTTACAAAAAAATTGATCCAATCAGAGTTTGGCATATGTATATTTAAATCTAGCATCTCAGAGAGAGAATTCCAACGAACATGATCTCTCTTAATTCGAAGGTCATTAATATTTTCAAAATATTTAAAAAAACTTCAATCATCATNAGCTTTGTTGCATCAACTAACAAAGATGCAACAAAATAATCCATCAGCATCTCATCTTTAAGATATTTTAGATGCTGAGAAATTATTATAAAAAGATACATTAAAATTATTTCAGCAAATTGAACCATGCAAAAGAAAGGAGGAAGTCCTCTCACCATAAACTTAATTCGTATACTTTTCCCCGGCTCATCTTCTAGCATGGTATTGAACTAAAACATGGAATACAAGTGCACTTTAACAGAAAAATATAACACAAATGACTATTATCTGTTACTTTAACATCACTTGAAGCTGTGTGAAATTTGAGTGAAGCTGATTGGGTATTAAGACATTTCGGTGCAGAAACCAGCAATGCATCGTTCAACCCTTCATTCACAGCACCCCATCAAGACACTAAAATATATATATACACCCTCTAAAGTGAGATGACACTCTTTTTTCTACGGAAATGAATCTTATTTTGGTATGTTCATAATTTAAATGCTAACATATTTACATATGTAACACCTAAAGCTTCAGCATAATCAAGCTAGTAATTTATATCAAAATAAAAAGCTTCAGCATTATATCAACTCTCATATGATTCATATCAACTCCCAAATGCTGAAAAACAGTGCAGAAATGGAGAGCACCCCTCGACACACATTTTTGAAATGGGGAAGTGTTCAGCTAAGAAATGAAAGAAACATAGATGAATTAGCCAAAGGAGCTTTCCATAACCGATTATCATAACAAAAGCTACAGCTCCCATTACTTACATCCCAACGGAAAAACTCCTCATTAAATCTAGCAATTTTAAGCATTGCCAACATCCTTCATTCACAGCACATCAAAAACACCATCATTTTAACCTCTAAAGAAACTGAAATACACTTGGAATGTATGTAAAAATTAAGGTATAGGTGGTAGATATGTAAAATACAAAGGAAAAGAGAGTGGTGTATGTAAATCTTGCTATTAGAACTGCAATAACAATTGTAGCACCCAACAACATTATCATCAGCATTATTTTCCTAAACAACAACAGAGAAGAGCAAATTTCATAGAATTACTTCCAGATTTAAAAGTATTTGTTTGTATATATGCTTCAACTCTCATGTATATATGTATAGAATTACATATATATATG
>JXCR01148738.1:51220-71775 GCA_002079205.1 Phalaenopsis hybrid cultivar | reverse complement strand
GGATAAAGGAGCTTGAGAAAGATTATTGTTTTAAGTGTTTTAAAGAAGGGAGATCATCTCTATTTATACGATTCAAAGGGAGAAGATCTCTATTTATAGGATTCAAGATGCTCTCTTTCTCTCTCTCGCTGCTTTACAAGGAAAGAAAATTAAATTATTTTAGCACTGTACGCAGTCTATTATCGTTGTATGTCAATGGTACACTGGACACTGCGATGATGTGAATGTCAGATGACTCATAGTTAAACATAAACATACTGGTGATTAATACTTAGAAATTGGTACTCCAACTAGCTTATCCTTTAGTTGGTACATGACTGACCATCCGACAACTAGTACTCGACAGAGTTTGGTAGGTGGCTTAACTAATTATGCAGGTCAATCCAATAAGTCAACATAGACAATTGATACCTAATGGTTGTATTCACCATCAAGAAAGGTGGATGATCGAGGCCCACCAGGGAGAGAATAGATGACCGAGAGTCATTGGGCTAGCTTATATTCTTTCTAGTCAATGAGGGTCGTTTATTGGTGTACTAAAATAAAATAGATTCAAAATAGTTTGTATAGTTTATTATTAGTATTATTTCAACATAACATGTAATATGGCATGATTTATGAACTCTTCACATTGTGCTAACTTTTGTTATTTAATGTGTGCCTTGCTTTTGCTTTCCCTTCCTTGTGTGGACAAAATATTGTGTACAGAGTCTGGACGTAAAACTGTGTTCGGACAACGAACGCGATCTTTTGGGAAAAAAAAAAAAAAACTTCCGGTGTATCGTGTCCGTTGTCCAGACGTAGCTTGCGACTGGACTCCGGACGCAATATTTTTGTTCTTGTGCGAGCCTTATTATCGGGCAACCGCATGGAGGGTACAAGTCATTTTCCATACATCTACATTATATATGAAAAATATACATTTCAAGAAATATATATATTTATTAACCTCTATCACAGTTTAATGGGGACATTTACATGCATACCACATAATTCTTATGTATTTGCAAATCGAATATATAAAATTCATATTTATACTTACAAAATTAAAAACTTTAACATAACATAAAATTATCACCATTATTAACTTCTTAAATATAAAAAAACATTTTTCATGAATATGTTTATGATACCAAAATATTATATGTGTAAATATCAAATTTTAGATGCTCTATATGTAAATACAAATGAATTGTGTGGTATGCATGTAAATTTACTTTTAATGTATTTAAAATATATTCTTACAAAAATAAAAAATTTAAATATATTTAACTAATAATTAATTAAGCAACTTTTGTATTTAAGGGTCCATTAGGGGTAGCTGTAGCATATTGAATAATCTGTTGATAAGCTGATTAAAAATAATCTGTTGATAAACTAGGTGCGGTGGCTATTTTTTTTTGGAAAAGCTAGACTGTTGCCAATAAATTCCCACTGCACCTATCTAGGTGCGGTGTGAAAACACTTTTTTCTGCGNAATTAAATATATTTAACTAATAATTAATTAAGCAACTTTTGTATTTAAGGGTCCATTAGGGGTAGCTGTAGCTTATTGAATAATATGTTGATAAGCTGATTAAAAATAATCTGTTGATAAACTAGGTGCGGTGACTATTTTTTTTGGAAAAACCAGACTGTTGCCAATAAATTCCCACCGCACCTATCTAGGTGCGGTGTGAAAACACTTTTTTCTGCGTTTTGAAAACGCATAAGCTGCCAAAACGCAGTTTACCAAAACATGTCAGGTGCGTTTTCAAAACTCCACCGCACCAAATAAGCTGCCACAAACAGACCATAGGTTAAACCAAATAGCGCCCCCTCTCGCAACTTTGCTTCCCCGAGAAAATATTGTATTAGGACCCTACATGTAGAGTTAAGTGTAGAATCCAATGAAATCACATTACGTGACAGTGATAGAAAAAAATAAAAAAAATTCACCCAATAACACAAGTAAATATTCATCTCGTGTTATTCAAGTACTATTATATATTATTCAGGTGTTATTGTATGTTATTCAAGTGTTATTGATATGTTATTATATTATTATAACACCTGAAATATTTTTAGAAAATAATAACACCTGAATAATATAAAATAACATGAGAATAATATTCTTCAATATTATGAGACCGATTTTTTTTTATCTCTCGACTTGAATGTGATTTCATTGTACTCCCCAAGTGATAGTGAATGGGCAGTCCTCATATAATAATTTTTCTTGCTTCCCCGCTCAATTATTTCGCATTTGTGGAGATCAGCGGCGTCGGACGGGAACCCTAAATCGCTCGAGTAGGCTTTGTCGCTTCGAATTGGTCGCAATTTCAGAATTAATGTCTATTGCTACAATGCCAAGGTTTATCTCTCGCCTCATCCGAACCTATTATTTTTGTCTGTAATGCGAGCTTTTGTTTAATCTGTATTGTGATTTACTATAAGTATCGTTTTAATTGAGTTATCATTGATGGTGTTGGTTTTTGAATCCTTGATTTTTTTTGGTATATTGTAGGGCTAGTTTTGTTAATAAAAAGATTAAATAAAGCAAGTTTAACATTTGTTGAAGATTCCAGTTCATATCGATCTCAGAGCNTCATTGATGGTGTTGGTTTTTGAATCCTTGATTTTTTTTGGTATATTGTAGGGCTAGTTTTGTTAATAAAAATATTAAATAAAGCAAGTTTAACATTTGTTGAAGATTCCAGTTCATATCGATCTCAGAGGGAACTATATTTAGAGAAGGGATTTTTCTTTCTTATGTACTCGTTATTGCGCATTTACTAGGTCATTTGAGAACATCTTGAGATAAGAAGTTGCTTTTGAATCTATTATTTGATATATTCTTGTTTGAGCTTGAGGTGTTGTCTAGCAACGAATGCGATTTAAGGCATTACGATTTAGTAAATCCCATAAATCCTGATTTACCNCTCGTTATTGCGCATTTACTAGGTCATTTGAGAACATCTTGAGATAAGAAGTTGCTTTTGAATCTATTATTTCATATATTCTTGTTTGAGCTTGAGGTGTTGTCTAGCAACGAATGCGATTTAGTAAATCCCATAAATCCTGATTTACTAAATTCTAAATGGATTAAATCTGGAAATTTGTCTAACAAGAGATTTACTAAATCATGTAAATTCAATAGAACTGTTTGAAAATTTCTACAAGGATTTAAGAAGTCGTTATGTCTGTTGGTGACAGTTGGAAGCCCGAACAGTTAAATCCCAAGCCCTGTGAAATTAAATCCACCAGTTCATGGAATTTCAAATTTATGGGATTTATNTAGAACTGTTTGAAAATTTCTACAAGGATTTAAGAAGTCGTTATGTCTGTTGGTGACAGTTGGAAGCCCGAAAAGTTAAATCCCAAGCCCTGTGAAATTAAATCCACCAGTTCGTGGAATTTCAAATTTATGGGATTTACAGCCGAAATCCGAGGATCCGAATTTATGGCATATGAGAATTTATTTTATCCAAAATGTCCGCCTGGCAGGATTCCGCTTAGATTATGCATAAATCCTGGGTTAAATATGCTACCAGACAACCACTGAGAGTTTGAGATATTTCAAGCAAATCTAAGCAGGAAAAGTAATTTTCTCTGAAGGAATAACATTGTTTGTCAACATAAATTATAGATCGACTCTTGGTAAACTAGGAATCGAATGAGCTAATGCCATTAACTTTGGCACTATTTGGAGCAGCTAATATGAAACTTGTTTTTCCGACTGGAGTGCCATGACATTCTGTTGGCTGTACCTTGTGTCCTGATTTACTGTTAAAATATTTTTTGTTCTTGAGAATCCCCTTTGGCACAACATGACTATATTTTTGACACAAGTTTGATAAACTTTTGTTAGTTTGTTGATTCCTGATTTGTCGGTGAATCACTCCCAAGGAATAGAGTGAAAATAATGAGAAAGAGATAAAGAGAGAGATGAGTGAACAATAATGAATAGTGACCAATCGTGTCAGTATTCTTTATTCATAAAATATTTTCATTGTTTATAGAGGAGATGGTACATGATAATGATATTACATTTTTGCTCTTGCTTTAAAGGAGTTCGTACTATGATTTTTCTAGTACTTTACATGTATGAGCTTACCGTCCGACTGTTCTCTGGCTCGGTCGACTAAGCTTAATTGGCTTCGTTTCAACAACATCAACTCAGTCAGCTAAGCATGATCGATATGGGTGCGGGTTGATATGACATGATTGTTGATTTTTGACTCATGATAATGAGTTTCTGGGTGTTCTTGTGATAGTTGGAGATACTAGGGAATCATATCTTTCCTTGAATCAACTCTCTTGTGATAATTTGCTCGGATATTCTTTTGTCTCGTTTCTGGCTGAGTGACATCAGGTTTGGCCTTGTTGGCTTCTCTCAAATAGCTTCACTCGGTCAGACAATTAGTACTCATGATCTTCTGTCAGTAGGTCCTCCTTCGTTGTATTCTTTTTTTTTGAACTGTTAGATCTCTTCAGGATCGCTACTGACACATTTTTTATGTACACAATCTTGCTAAAATATACTTAAAATTGTAAGTAATTTTGTTAGCTTTTCAACGAGATCAAAATCATGCAATTTCCATTAAAATGTCTGATTTCTGCCTTAATTAGTAAAAGGTGTTCATTTTTTCACTTTTATTTTATTTTATTTAACTTAAGATAACTATAATTGCATTTTTTAGTTATAATTTGAGCTTAATTTTTTGAACAAAATTTTATTCTTTCACTTGGAATAATATCTAAATATTTTTTTAATATTTTAATATATTTTTAAAATAATTATTTGGACCTAGCATTTTGTTGATAGGAAAAGAACAGAATTTTCGACATGTAACTAAACACATTTGATTCTGAAGGGCATGGTCTCTTTCAAGCTGTCTCAACGGTCAGAGTACAAAATGAGGTCCAAATTGTATTGACCTGAATGAAGATTTAATTCATGCAAAGCTAGCACACATTAATTTCTCATAAAACCTTCATGATTTCAACATTTCACTTATCACATGCACAATTATTTATGACAATGAACACAATGTGACTAACAAAGCTTAAATATGAGATTCAGAGGGGATGTGAAGCATCATGGAGCACTGTACAATAATGGGCAACCTAAAGCTCTCACAAGTGCTTGGGGCTAAACATGCACAACCTAGGTAATGCCCAAGTCAATAGGGTAAAGATTATACTGAACATTTTATTGGTTGGGTCAATAACAAATATGCTTATGTTGCACTAAATATGACAACGATAAATTCCTTTTTTATATTCCATTTCTTCTTTTTATAGAAGCAATTAATATCTTTGAATTTTTCATGAGATTGATTCTTATCATGATTAAAAGAGAACTTTTACTCAATTGAAATTATTTGCTCAAAAAAATCACTTTCAAATCTCTTTCATTTCATTGTTGACAGGCTTATATATAGCCTTACAAGTTATGACATTTACAAATAAATCTCTAGACATCATTCATTTACGAATAGGACCCTCCATTAGATATAAATCTCAGCACTCTCCCTCAAGTTTGGCAAAAGATATTCACTAAGCCCATCTTGTCACACCTAGAGAAATCTAATGGGTTGTCTTTTGGTGAGGTAGTCAGCCACTTGCTCTCCAGTGACTACATGATTTAGCTCCAAAAGTTCGTTTTTCAACTTTTTCTTGATGAAGAACCTATCAATCTCCACTTGTTTGGTTCTATCATGTTGCACCGGGTTGTTGGCAATGCTGATGATTGACTACCAAAGAAGCCACTATCCTCATCCTGCTGATCTTTGCTACTGGTGCAAAAGTTTCATCGTAGGCAATATCATACGCTTGACTGTACTTTTTTATCGCTAGTCTTGTTTTTTCCCCTCCACCTTCCCTTATGGAGTTTGCTTTACCATGAAGATCGACTTGCATCCAACTGTCTTCTTTTTCCCTTGTGGTAGTGGTGCAATCTCCTTTGTTCGATTTTTATTAAGAGCTTCAAGCTCTTCATGCATCCGCTTTCCACGCTTTTCACTTGGGGTTCTCTTTAGCATCTTGTCAATATTTGAGTATAAAGAGTGAGTTCCATGATGAAATGAATTCTCCATGCAAATGTGAGATGTTAGAATAAGAAATAAAATTCGCAATGTCAAGTTCTCACCCAAAATGATCAGGAAGATGTCCTGCATTGCTGCGGGGGGTCCTCCTTAATGTTGGGAGATTAGAAGTGGACGAAGAAGGAATAATGTCACCTGAGAGTTTTGAATAAAAGGTGAATGTTGTAGGTGTCTCAAGAGTTGCGAAAGACCAAGATAATGGACTTGTTGGCATTGCAGACTCTCTTCCTTCGTTCTACTTTTTTCTCCGTGTTTAAACTCTTAACTCACCTTCAGCCTGAACCCCACCACCCCTGGGGTCAATCTCCTCAATTTCCATCTCCTTAGTTAATTCATCCGACATCACATGACATGACATTGCTCCCATGCACCACTTCATCACCACCACTACTCTCTCTTGTCTCATATCTCTAGTGTCAGTTGAGTCACCGAAAGGCGAGTTCACCTCCAGAGTGTAGTATGGTTCAAACCCTCTGAATGACATTCATATTCGTGAAGAGGCTATTCTCAATCGGGTTCCCATGTATTTAACCCTTTCGAATAACAGAATAATCCACGAACACACATTTCTCAGTCTAGTATCCAACTTCTCTACAAATGGTCTGATGTCTTTAACAAAACATACACATGCAAGTACCTTCAATGGAAGAATCTCACTATTGTCTCCTTTCAACATTTGTCAAAGAGACTTCCGCTCTAGCACTCTTGAGGACATCTTGTTAATCAATTGCGTGGTTGTCAATATTGCTTGCCCTCATAAGTGTTGTGGGACATTCATTATCATTATCATGCTCCGGTTTACCTCTATAAGATGTCGATTCTTCCTCTCTGCTGCTCCAATCTGTGTTGGTGTGTATAGACATGTGATTTGGTATTGTATCCCTTGAGCTGATAGGTAGTCCCCAAATGCTTTGTTGATATATTTAATTTTATTATCAGATCTCAGTGCCTTCACAATTGCATCATATTGGGTTTGAATTGTTTTGTGGAAATCTTTAAAGCAAGCGATTACTTTACTTTTTTGTTTCATCTAATATATCTAGGTGATAGGATAGGATAACAATTCATAAAACTAGTAGGATAAGTTTCCCATACATCATAATATATCAAATGAAGCATACCAGAGCTTCTATTCCTAGAACTGACATAATTGATAAGTGCTTCTAATGAGCTTGCCAAACTAACAAGCATCACACATCAGTTTCTTTTTATTTGCGTTTTCATACATAGATGAATTCAACCAACTCAATAAACTAATACTAGAATGTCTCATATGTCTGTGATGTAGCAATAACACATCCTCCACATTCCTCCATGTTTCTCTTACTGCAACACTTTTCACCATGGATGTCAGAGTTGAGTCCATCCCTCTCAGTCCAAGTACTAGAGTACGTTATGCCACGTTCCGAACCTNGGTCATAACATAGTAGTGGTTGCCATCCAAGCTACATACATAGCATGGGGCCATCCAAGCTACATATAGATTACATATACTCCCAGCTTCTCAAAGTTCATCCAAAGCTGAAACTATATAAGATTTGCAAATNGTTCACGAGCCGATTTCGAACACGAGCCGATTTCGAACACGAGCTATTTCGAACGAGCCGAACACGAGCCTAACCTGAGCTCGCTCAAGCTCGGCTCGTTTACAGCCCTAGCCACCGTACCAAATAAGCTGCTCCAAACGGGCCCTAAATTAAACCAAATAGCGCCCCCTCTTGCAACTTTGCTTCCCCGATGAAATATTGCATCAGGACTCCACACGTAGAGTTATGTGCAGAGTCCAATGAAATCACGCCAAGTGGCGGTGATAGAAAAAAATAAAATAAAATTCATCCGATAACACAAGTAAATATTTATCTCGTGTTATTCATGTGCCATTGTTTGTTATTCATGTGTTATTCCAATGTTATTGATATGCTATTGTATTATTATAATACTGGTAATATTCTCAAAATACAATAACACTTGAATAATATAAAATAATACAAAAAAATATTCTTCAATATTACTGGCCCAAATTTTTTTTTTATATATAACTCCCTCCAATTTTTTTATGTACCTGCCTCCACATAAAATGATTTCATTGTACTCCCCGGTGAATGGGCAGTCCTCGTATAATAATTTTTCTTGCTTGTCCGCTCAATTATTTCGCATTTGTGGAGATCAGTCGGCCGGGAACCCTAACCCGCTCGATTAGGCTTTGTCGCTTCGAATTGGTCGCAATTTCAGGACAATGTCGATTGCTACAATGCCATGGTTTATCTCTCGCCTCATCCGAACCTCTTATTTTAGTCTGTAATGCGAGCTTTTGTTTAATCTGTATTGTGATTTACTATAAGTATCGTTTTAATTGAGTTATCATTGATGGTGTTGGTTTTTGAATCCTTGATATTTTTTGGTATATTGTAGGGCTAGTTTTGTTAATAAAAAGATTAAGTAAAGCAAGTTTAACATTTGTTGAAGATTCCAGTTCATATCGATCTTAGAGGGAACTATATTTAGAGAAGGGATTTTTTCTTTCTTATGTACTCGTTATTGCGCATGTACTAGGTCATTTGAGAACATTTTGAGATAAGAAGTTGTTTTTGAATCTATTATTTGATATATTCTTATTTGAGCTTGAGGTGTTGTCTAGCAATGAATGCGATTTAAGGCATTACGATTTAGTAAATCCCATAAATCCTGATTTACTAAATTCTAAATGGGTTAAATCTGGAAATTTGTCTAACAAGAGATTCACTAAATCATGTAAATTCAATAGAACTGTTTGACAATTTCTACAGGATTTAAGAAGTCGTTATGTCTGTTGGTGACAGTTGGAAGCCCGCAAAGTTAAATCCCAAGCCCTGTGAAATTAAATCCACCAATTCGTGGAATTTCAAATTTATGGGATTTACAACCGAAATTCGCGGAATCAGAATTTATGGCATCTGAGGATTTATTTTATCCAAAATGTCTGCCTGGCAGGATTTCTCTTAGATTATGCATAAATCCTGGGTTAAATACGCTACCAGACAACCACTGAGAGTTTGAGGTATTTCAAGCAAATCTAAGCAGGAAAAGTAATTTTCTCTGAAGGAATAACATTGTTTGTCAACATAAATTATAGATCGACTCTTGGTAAACTAGGAATTGAATGAGCTAATGCCATTAACTTTGGCACTATTTGGAGCAGCTAATATGAAACTTGTTTTTCCAACTGGAGTGCCATGACATTCTGTTGGTTGTACCTTGTGTCCTGACTTACTGTTAAAATATTTTTTGTTCTTGAGCACCCCCTTTGGCACAGCATGCTATATTTTTTACACAAGTTTGATAAAAAATTGTTAGTCTGTTGATTCCTGATTTGTCGGTGAATCACTCCCAAGGAATAGAGTGAAAATAATGAGAAAGAGATAAAGAGAGAGATGAGTGAACAGTAATGAATAGTGAACAATCGTGTCAGTATTCTTTATTCATAAAATAATTTCGTTGTTTATAGAGGAGAGGGCACATGATAATGATATTATATTTTTGCTCCTGCTTTAAAGGAGTTCGTATGATGATATTTCTAGTACTTTACATGTATGGGCTTACCGTCCGACTGCTTTCTGGCTCGGCCGACTAAGCTTAATTGGCTTCGTTTTAACAACATCAACTCAGTCAGCTAAGCACGATCGATATGGGTGCGGGTTGATATGACATGATTGTTGATTTTTGACCCATGATAATGAGTTTTTGGGTGTTCTTGTGATGGTTGGAGATACTAGGGAATCATATTTTTCCTTGGATCAACTCTCTTGTGATAATTAGCTCGGATATTTTTTTGTCTCATTTCTGGCTGAGTGGCATCAGGTTTGGCCTTGTTGGCTTCTCTCAAATAACTTCACTCGGTCGGATAAGTAGAACTCATGATCATCTGTCAGTGGGTCCTCCTTCGTTGTATTCTTTTCTTTTGAACTGTTAGATCTCCTCAGGATCACTACTGACACATTTTTTATGTACACAATCTAGCTAAAATATACGTAAAATTGTAAGTAATTTTGTTAGCTTTTCAACGAGATCAAAATCATGCAATTTCCATTGAAATGTGAGATTTATGCCTGAATTAGTAAAAGGTGTTCATTTTTTCACTTTTATTTTATTTTATTTAACTTAAGATAACTATGATTGCATTTTTTAGTTAGAATTTGAGCTCAATTTTTTGAACAAAATTTTATTCTTTCACTTGGAATAATATCTAAATATTTTTTTTAATATTTTAATATATTTTAAAAATAATTATTGGGACCTAGCGTTTTGTTCATAGGAAAAGAACAGAATTTTCGACATGTAACTAAACACATTTGATTCTGAAGGGAATGGTCTCTTTCAAGCTGTCTCAACGGTCAGAATACAATAAATGTGATTTGTTTCGTAAAATGAAGTCCAAATTGTATTGATCTGAATGAAGATTTAATTCATGCAAAGCTTGCACACATTAATTTCTCATAAAACCTTCATGATTTCAACATTTCACTTATCACATGCACAATTATTTATGACAATGAACACAATGTGACTAACAAAGCTTAAATATGAGATTCAGAGGTGATGTGAAGCATCATGGAGCACTGTACAACAATGGGCAACCTAAAGCTCTCACAAGTGCTAGGGGCTAAGTATGCACAACCTAGGTAATGCCCAAGTCAGCCCAAGTCAATAGGGTAAATATTATACTGAACATGTTATTGGTCGGGTCAATAACAAATATGCTTATGTTGCACTAAATATGGTAACGATAAATTCCTTTTTTATATGCCATTTCTTCTTTTTATAGAAGCAATTAATATCGTTGAATTTTTCATGAGATTGATTCTTATCATGCTTAAAAGAGAACTTTTACTCAATTGAAATTATTTGCTAAAAAAATCTCTTTCAAATCTCTTCATTTCATTGTTGACAGGCTTATATATAGTCTTACAAGTTATGACATTTACAAATAAATCTCTAGACATCATCCATTTACGAATAGGACCCTCCCCTTAGATATAAATCTCAACACTCTCCCTCAAGATGGGCATAAGATATTCACTAAGCCCATTTTGTCACACCTAGACAAATCTAATGGGTTGTCTTTTGGCGAGGCAGTCAGCCATTTACTCTCCAGTGACTGCATGATTTAGCTCCAAAAGTTTGTTATTCAGCTTTTTCTAGATGAAGAACCTATCAATCTCCACTTGTTTGGTTCTATCATGTTGCACCAGGTTGTTGGCGATGCTGATGGTTGACTACCAGAGAAGCCACTGTCCTCACCATGTTGATCTTTGCTACTAGTGCAAAAGCTTCATCGTAGGCAATATAATACGCTTGACTGTACTTTTTTATCGCTAGTCCTGTTTTTTTACCCCTCCACCTTCCCTTATGGAGTTTGTTTTACCATGAAGATCGACTTGCATCCAACTGTCTTCTTTTTCCCTTGTGGTAGTGGTGCAATTTCCCTTGTTCGATTTTTATTAAGAGCTCCAAGCTCTTCATGCATCCGCTTTCCACACTTTTCACTTGGGGTTCTCTTTAGCATCCTGTGAATATTTGAGTATAAAGACTGAGTTCCATGATGAAATGAATTCTCCATGCAAATGCGAGATGTTAGAATAAGAATCAAAGTTCGCAATGTCAAGTTCTCACCCAAAATAATCAGGAAGATGTTCCGCATTGTTGCGGGGGTCCTCCTTAGTCTTGGAAGATTAGAATTGGACGAAGAAGAAATAATGTCACCTGAGAGTTTTGAGTTAAAGGTGAATGTTGTAGGTATCTCAAGAGTTGGGGAAGACCAAGATAATGGACTTGTTGGCATTGCAGTCTCTCTTCCTTCGTTTTACTTCTTTCTCCGTGTTTAGACTCTTAACTCACCTTCAGCCTGAACTCCACCACCCCTGGGGTCAATCTCCTTGATTTCCATCTTCTTAGTTAATTCATCCCACATCACATGACATGACATTACTCTCATGCACCACTTCATCACCACTACTACTCTCAGTTGAGTCACTGAAAGTCGAATTCACCTCCAGAGTGTAGTATGGTCAAACCCTCTTAATGACATTCATATTCATGAAGAGTCTATTCTCAATCGGGTTCCAATGTACTTAACCCTTTCGAGTAACAGAATAACTCACGAACACACATTTCTCAGTCTAGAATCCAACTTCTCTACAAATGGTCTGATGTCTTTTACAAAATATACACATTCAAATACCTTCAATGGAAGAATCTCGCTATTGTCTCCTTTCAACATTTGTCAAAGAGACTTCCGCTCTAGCACTATTGAGGACATCTTGTTAATCAATTGCGTGGTTGTCAATATTGCTTGCTCTCATAAGTGTTGTGGGACATTCATTATCATGCTCCAGTCTACCTCTATAAGATGTCGATTCTTCCTCTCTGCTACTCCAATTTGTGCTGGTATGTATAGACATGTGGTTTGGTATTGTATCCCTTGAGCTGATAGGTAGTCCCCAATGCTTTGTTGATATATTTTGTTTTATTATCAGATCTCAGTGCATTCACAACTGCATCATATTGGGTTTGGATTGTCTTGTGGAAATCTTTAAAGCAAGCGACCACTTTACTTTTTTGTTTCATTTAGTATATCTAGGTGATACGATAGGATAACAATTCATAAAACTAGTAGGATAAGTTTCCCATACATCATAATATATCAAATGAAGCATACCAGAGCTTCTATTCCTAGAAGTGATAAGTGCTTCTAGTGAGCTTGTCAAACTAACAAACATCACACATCAGGCTCTTTTTATTTGCGTTTTCATACATAGATGGATTCAACCAATTCAGTAAACTAAAACTAGAATGTCTCATATGTTTGTGATATAACAATAACACATCCTCCACATTCCTCCATGTTTCTCTTATTGCAACACTTTCCATCATGGATGTCAGAGTTGAGTCCATCCCCTCTCAGTCCAAGTACTAGCGTACGTTATGCCACGTGTCCGATTAGTCTCTTTCTCTTGGAAGATCACCTAAGGAATATCAAAAGAAACAATGCATTTTAATTGGAGAATAATGACATTAATGGATTAGAGGTTTATTGGAAAACAAGGAGCATACAAAACATTAAACAAAGTCATATGATTGGTACATCTCACTGTGCCCTTACAACTACAGGTTGCCTTGTACCATCAGCAGTCTGTATACTCTTTGATACCATTAGATGAGTATATTAAGAGAACTCCCCAACAGTACCTGTCACGTGACTAGAAACACCAAAATCTATGATCCATTTTGATGATCTTGTGGTGGAAATAAAGACAAGAGCAAGTGTGTCACCAGTACTTTTGCTGAAATGAGCATGAGTGACTATTATCCTTTGATGTCGATGGATTTGAGACACCCCCAGCTCCATATCCTGTTGTTTTTTGCTTCCTCTTCAACAACTCCAGTAACTTGTGATCCTTCTCGGTAAAGACTACTCTTGTCTCTCTCTCGTCCTCCACTGCCATCAGATTTGTTTTGTAGTCACCTCTTCCACCTCTTTGTCAATACAGCTATGACCACGATCTTTACATTGTTCATGTCCATTTGTTTCTCTCTCTTTGGACAAGCTTTGCTCAGGTGTTCCACTTCTCCACAGTTGTAGTAACACTGGTCTCCCTTTGGGTATTTGTCATACTTGAGCTCGAGACAGCCAAAGTTGATCACGTCTCTGAAAGTCCACTCGGCTAAAAGTGTAGTCTCATGTGACTCTCCTCCTGTATCATCGCGACAATGATCTCATCCAGGTTAGGAATTGTTGCCTGGGCTTGGAGAACTTATCTCCTAGTCCTCATCTGTGCAGAGATCTCCCCTTTCTTGCACCTCGGATCACCACAGCTTTACATAGGTGAGAAGTGATCAAGATCTTGCCAAATACGCTCCAACTCTATGGAGTACTCCTGAATTGATTTATCACCCTGAACCAATGTCTTTATCTCACGTTGAATTTGGAACATCCTCATGTGATTTCAAGCTAGCTTTGCCCATATGTCTTTTACCTTTCGAATGTCATCTACTGATAAGACAATCAATGAAACTATCAAATTGAGTAGTCATGTGTAAATCAATGCATGTGCGGTCCTCCACTCATCCCCCTCAATATTGACACTCTTTGGCTCTACTTCTGTTAGGTATCTTTGTAGTCTCTTCCCTACTAGAGAAATTTCGATTTGACATTGGCAGGTCCATCGAGCTTCAGACCCACAGGAGGAGATTTAGTTTTATCTGTGTCAGAGCACATGTTGAGATAATGACTCCCGTCAAGATGCTAGTTCTCTATACGAGTCTGACCAAGACCTTCAAAACTTCAGGATTTATCTTCTCCAAAAATTTCAATGCTCTACCTTCTGCATTATCGCTCTCTCCTGACATCCTCAATCACAAGGATAAATCTAGAGCACACATAACATATGTGACTTCCTTCTTGCAAATTTGTGCAATCTGCTTTGTCTGAACCCGCACAAAGCCGCAATCTCTGTCTCGTATAAATCTGGAACTCCTGAAACGAAGCCCTCCTCCGTTGCCTTCCTAACTCCCGAGCCACAATTCCACCGTTTCGTACATAGCAAACCCATCGTTGCCTTCTCAGTTAGTTCTAATTGTGATTGTATCTTTCATGTCGGATCACGTCGCAATTTCTTCGACGTTATGCATGACTGAGTCTGTTGCACCGTCCTTGTCTTTCTGTACTGTCTCGCCTCCCTTGCAGTAGCTGCTCGAGCCACCATGCCCAGAAGCCATCACCTCCTCCTTCTCTAGTCACACGCGACCCATGCTCTGCCCTGGCCCATCACCGCTGCTTCTTTACTAGTCCACTCGTGACCGAAGAAAGGAATGCAAAACACAGAAGGGTCACACCATTGTTTCTTCTCCTCCACTCTGCCTTGCCCGAAACCGCCGTTGTTCCTTCGCACGACGTCGTTCCTTCGCACGCTGTCATCACCTTAAGTCACTGAAGCGTTCTTCGCGACCTATCGAGCACGAGAACGGCTGCTAGGGTTAGGGTTGAGGCTTTGATACTAAATTGAAATTATTTGCTAAAAAAAATCTTGTTCATTTCATTGATGATAAGCTTATAAAGAGCCTTACAAATTACAACATTTACAAATAAATTTTTATACATCATCTATTTACAAATAGGACTCTACATTAGATACAAATCTCAACACACTCATATTTATTTAATATGTGCAATAAGCTTTCTGCTAGTTTATTGCTTTTCTCGAGCTTAGAAATCCCCTCCTATTAAGGAAGTGATTTCTTGAGATTCTCGAATTTTTTTTTTGTCACAATCGTATGATATGAATTCTTGAAAGTGCTCTATAGAGAGATATAATGAATGTGCTAATAACAAAATTTGATCTTTAATATTAACAATTGCATCAATATTTCTCAACTCTTGAATGATGGAATTGAATTAGTTTATATTTGATTTAATTTGTATACATTCCTTCATGTGGAGCACATAGAGTGTTTAGTTCTAATAAATTTTTTTGGAAAAGCTTTTTTTCCATATACAAAGAATCTAACTGGAGATAAACTTTTTACGGTTATTTTTTTCTAAGATCTCTAACATGACCTTGTTCAACAATCACATTTGAATTCCTTAGAGAAAATTCTGGTCTATCTCTATTCTATCCTCACTCATAATTTAAGGCATATTGCTATACCTCATTTGTGCTTTTACAAGTCCATGTTGCACTAGTACCACGCATCTTGATTCTCTAAAGATCTTTTTGGGCCATCAAAATTTTTAATCTTGAACTTCGTAGTCATCATACTTTTCATAAATTTATTTATATTCCAATTGTTAGAACAAAGGGTGTCTCAATCAAGGGTCAAATACAATGAATCGCAGAGTAACTGCATGAGATTAATTATCATCAAAGAAAATAACAAAATTTATGTATAGATTGAATAATCATTAAACTTCAAAGTGTGTACACAAATAATTATATGTTATACAAAATTAGATATACGGTCATTGAAACTACTTTGTCTGAGAGAAAGTGCAATTGACTGCTTTGAATATGAGAATTAGACACAAAGAAGGATATGATGTTGTTGCTTTAGTTATTTTTCCCCCTCTATTGTAGGAGTTCAAATGAGAATTATTCTCTGCTATAATCAAAGAGCTTATTCTCTTGTTGGAATAAAAAATAGCAACTCTTTTTCCTTCTTGAAGAAGACTGAAAACTTCCCTTATAATCACCTAGATAAACTTAATCTTTTCTTTCTAGGATGACACCCCACTCCTTTCTTTTTTACTTCTTTTTGTGGGATGTTATACAAGTGAGGATTATAAGAATTTATATAGTGAAGAGTTAATCATCTAACACTAGTTGTTAATAACCATTGAATATTTTGTAGTCCTTTTTATAGATTTTGTGGTAGCCTTTATTTAGGACTATATTGTGATGTCCATTTAGGCTTTAGGCCAGACTCCATTTAGGATTTTATGGTAGCTACCAATTTTAAAAATTCAAGATAAAATATTATTCAAAATAGAATTGAAATTAGTATTCGTGCTTAACAAAGGAAAGCAAAAACCATAATACAATCTTACTCTTTAAAGGAGATTTTTGCGGCGCTGCTTTCAATTAATTCTAGTCTTCAAGCTTATTCACAAAAGAGAACTATTCCTAGGGCCGGGCTCACACCTTTTATTTGACTGTGTGCATGCCATAAGCCAGCCCATATGAGTGATAATATCTTTCTAGAGATTTGTACCGCATTCAAAACATTTTCCAGCACACAACATATATGATGCTCTTTCTGTCTTCCTTTGGATTAGTTTGTTATCTTTACAAAAACATACTTTTTCCAGTCATTCTGAAAAAAACATAAGCTGAGTTTCTTATTTTGAGCAATCAATTGAATGCTTCTGCTTCTCAAGATTAGAGGGCACCAATTTATGGCATGGACTTAATGACACAACTTTGTTTGCAGATTTTGTGGAAGCAATTCGCGCTTTATCAAAATTTTCTAAAACTTCTATGTTTTGGGGAGCATGTCTTGAACACCATTTCTAATCCTGTTGTGTTCATATAGCAGTAGAATCAATCTTGAAGCCATCTTCATTCAGTTTTTTAGGGATTATTTATTTTATTTGGTCATGACTTATTTTTTTATATATTTTTTTATTAACTGTTGGGTGTTGAATTTATGGCAAATTTTTAAATACAGCTAACACGAGCAACTGAATTTTCTATGAATTACATGAAGTTTTTATTTAGGCAAGGAATGCTTTATTTTGCTAGTTCTTACATAAGACATACATAACTGGATAGTTTCTTTAGCGTCTTCTGTACATTGATTTTTTCACCACGTTATGTAGGCTTATCTGTTATTGTTCTTGAATGAGATACACATGATCACCATCTCGCACTGCATTGATGTCATCAATTTCTGCATTCTGTTTATTCACCACCTTTGTAGGTTTAAACCCCTTGAACTTCTGGCCTGCAATTTTCTAAGTTAAAAAAGTATGATTTGTGAATTATATTGCATAGGTTAACAAAATGTCTTCGTAATTTTCACATTTATTTATATGTATAATATTATGAGGCGATGTGCGTTTTAAAATGCTATTTTTTGTCTGTTGAATCTGTATATTCTTTCTGTTATAAGGTTTTATGTCAATGTTTTTGCTGAATGAAAAAGCACCTACCACCAATTATAAGCAGCTCGTTTATGGACTTGGGTAGAAGTATCAACTTCCCAAAATTTTCTCTTGATCCATGTGTTACTTTAGAAACCATATGAATGGTGACTCTAGGTATTGCCAATCTCACTGCATTGCTAAGCATTGGATGCACTGCACCTTCTGACCAGTTTTGCACTGTTATTTCAGGATTGAAGTGTTTAAAATGGGGTTCCTGTTCCATGATTCTTTGGATCTGACATTCACTGTTATTGTTGGATTTATTTAGCAGGTTTTCTTCGCTTTTCATTGAGTATTCATGATTCTTCTGTCCCTGTTTCTCGAAGAAAACTCTTTCACAGCCAAAATTTTGCACTTCACCCATGTTTACCTTGAAGCATGAATTCTTCATTTCAAATTGTGCGGCCATAGCCAAATTAGAATCAGTACATTCAGGTGCCATCCATGTTTTTCTTGAATCTTGATAGCCTTCCTGGTATAGTAAAGAGAAAAATTGATTGTTTGGGAATGGTGTTAGACCTTTGTGTTCCACTAGTAAATTTCCATTAGTCTCCAGCTTCTATAAAACAATGCATATAATCATCAGCTCTAGCTTCTATTGAAATTTGGAAAATTGTTAAAAGTTGAAAAAGTTGTTATTTTGAAACTTGAAGTGTAATTTAAACCTGGAGAAGGTTGTTCATGATGATGGCTCCATCCATTATGCTTTCTCGAATAATATTAACAAGTATATTCTTACTTAGCCTCAGAATTTGTGATAGCTCGATGGTCCTGATGGTGAATGGTTCGGGAATGTTATATAAAACACCTACTTCGCAAACAATGTCCCCAGCATAGGCTCTTCCTTGAACCTGGATTATTTAAGGAACTTAGTTTGGTTCATAATTGAAATAGTAGCACTCCATGTTCTCTCTCTCTCCCTATATATATATATATATATATATATATAGAGAGAGAGAGAGAGAGAGAGTGTGTGTGTGTATGTTTATTTTTCTTGTGGACTCTCTCCGTTTGTTTTGACTACTTTATTATAAGAACTCATGCACGTGTAATTGTAAAAAACATTACTTGTTCGGACCCATCTGTACATGATCTGAATTCCTGCAACAGATATAATCAAAATAAATCATACTGACATACATAGTTCAAAAGTGCCTCAGCTTAAACCCGAAACTGAAGAATAGTAGCAGCAACTAACCACTGCTCCTGAAACGAGTATATAAAGATCTGTTGGTACTTCATCCTGCAGAACTATATCTTCCTTGGGTGGGAAATACTCAACCTGCATCTCAGCCAGCTGCTTATAACAAGGAGGTGGTGTCAGACACTTATGTCAGAAATTTGCATGTGGGCTGTCTACAAATTTCTGGTTTCAGAACCGTACCAGTTGATTGAGGAAATGATGATGAACTCCTCTGAAAAGATACACATTTCGAACTATAGGAAGAAAAAGATATCTGGAAATGCTTGAGTGAATTCCTTTGGATAGTCCATTCATGCTTTCTTGATGTTTCAATTCTTCTGTCTTAAACCTCAAGCATAAGTGTGATAACATTTGATCTTTTAAATGCCGTGGTAATTGATTTCGTTTTGCAAATGCAGACACAGCCTGAATGGTATCCCTCTATAAGATTGAAAAAGAAAATAACATTATAAAAAGGTAAATATGACATTAAGTTTGTATGAAAACTTTTTTTAGAAGTGGGCTATAGAGTTCAGTTAATTCATAAACCAATCTAGTAAGCTGATCTTCTAGAAATCATTCCCTGCTGTTATTTATTCATTTGCATTAAAAAACCATTTCATTTGTTTTGATACACTAATATTTCTGAAGTGTCACTAAAAGAATTGAGTAACTTGCTCGGTTATTGAAACACTTTTTATAACATTTTTCCATACTAGATGAATGAGATTAAAAAAGCATAACTCTCTTTATGATGGAAGTTGTCAGGTTTACTGAGATGTGAAAAGTGGCTTATCATAATTGTTTACTTCAATATGATTGTTTATAATCTTAATGAAAAAAAGGGGAAAAATTAGAATGCTTGATTGATCAAGAAGCTTTATAAACATTGAACCTTTTTTGTTTATAGTGATTTTCCTCGTTTCAATCTCAGTGAGTTTCTCTTTTTCCATCCAAGTCTTAATATCTTCTTCTCTTGATTAGTGGCCCACAAAGTGGAGGTGAAAGATATGGTAAGCTGATATTTTAATAAGTCAACCTCATAACATCAAAATTCTTCCCATGAGTGCTTCTATCATCGTTAGGACTTCATCTTTACGAAAAAGAAAAGAGAGCAGAGAGAAGAGAGAAGAGATGAAAGATTGGTGATAATGTTTAGGTATGAGATTTACACAACTTATATACAAAATATATACCTATTATCCTCAATCGAACTGCTATAAATTCAGTACTTAACCATCATCTACCTAACGTCTACATTATGATACCAACCTAATAAATTCAAAATTATTACTTACCACCTTTAAGCACCATAAAAGCAGATGGCTCCAACGTGTTGACGATTACACAAAAAAAGCAAATAGAAGGAAGAGGGAGAGACAAAAGAGGGGCTTAATTAAGCTTCTAGCCATGAAAGGGAGAAGCTCTCGACGTAGAGGAAAGGAGAGGGGAAGAAACTCTTGTAATAAGGGAAGATTGTAAAAAAATCCATCTCGTTTTCTATATTTAACCCTTATTTTTGCTACGGATGGCTGCATTTCCTCTCATTTTTCAAAATAAATAGTAATATATATATATATATATATATATATATATATATTTGCCA
>JXCR01148738.1:18489-43450 GCA_002079205.1 Phalaenopsis hybrid cultivar | reverse complement strand
GATATTGGTGCTCGCAGAAGTAACCCCTCTAGGGAAAAAATAAGTTTTAATGCAAAATAATTTAATATATATTGCTCTATCCTCTAACTGATGCTTAGCTTATCAATGATTATGATTGCTCAAAGATATTGTTTTTAGATGAAATGATAGTTTATTAAACAGCCAATTATTTTGCTGAATTTTATCTTCAAATCTGAAATTGTGAGAGTTCTTATTTAATCAATGGACTTCAAGATTCTCACTGCACCACTAGAAAAAAAGCATAATTACATAAATATCACTTGTAACATTGCTATTTACAAAACTAGCAATAAGGTGACTTGTTTGAACTATAAAAACGATGCATTTGCATGTGCTGCAGTCAAAGCATTGACAATTTGATAAAAATGTAAACTATGTATTGAGGTTTTATCGTGAATTTTGATATTTGAATGAGAGCTTTTATTTTCTATTTCTATTTTGTTTTTCTTCTCTTTATTTGTTTGTGATTGTGGGATAATTTAGATAGCTATTATTTTGATGAGCTTATATGCAAGGTTTTTGACTCTTTTACTTTTTACAAGTAAGAAGGTATTAGATCAAACAATTTTTATAAGTAGTGCTGCTTTAGTTTTATCTATTTTGTTCAGGAATGTGAGTTCTCGTTCTTTGCTTAGTAAATAGACTTTTAACTAACATAAAATAGGGTAAAGTCTTCTTGAGGTCAATTGAATTACTACTAAAAATCTTTAAGCCAAATCACTTCCTTGCAAGCTTTAATGGCTTCTAAGTATTCAACTTTTATGATTGATGATGTGCTATCTAAAATTGTGACACACGGTTGATAGTGGTTCCACCTAAAGTAAGGATGCGCCTTGTGGTGCTTATTATTGTGCTTAGGATTCTTCCCAAGTCTAAATCAATTCTCTTGAAGTTCATTCTATTTTTTAAAACTTTTGATAATGATTGTTTTTTTTTTTTGATAATATGGTATTTATTTTGTAGTTTTGTAGTATTACTTTTTTGGATTAAACATCTATTTGTTGATTGGTCACATTGTTTGTGTAATAATTTATCTTATGCATACCATAATATATACAAGAGAATGAAACACATGAAGACTTTTTTTTTTCTTAATATTTTGTCAAGTTTTTCTTATAAATAATTTGAAAGTGACTATAGCATCATTCTTGTAATATTTACCTTTAAAATATTATACATTTTAAAAATCTTTAATTATGAAAGACTTGTGGTCCGTTTGAGGTAGTTTATTTGGTGCGGTGGCGTTTTGAAAACGCACATGGACTGTTTGGGTAAACTTCATTTTGGCAGGTTATGTATTTTGAAAACGTTGAAAACAACGCTTTCACACCGCACCTATCTAGGTGCGGTGACAGTTTTCTGGCAGCGATCTAGCTTTTCCAAAAAAATCAAAATTTCTAATAGCCACCGCACTTAGCTTATCAGCAGATTATTTTTAATCACTTATCAACATATTATTCAATAAACTGTAGCTGCCCCAAATAGATCCTTAGTGTGCATATGGTCATATTATATTCTATTCTAGCTCTAATAAACTTGCTTTACTTTTTTTAGATCTTTTTGTAAAATTCTTTTGATAATAATGTGTTCATACCAATAAACTTCTAAATATTTACCCTTATAATTAATATATTGTCTATATATAATAATAAGATAATGTAATATTTTTATGCTCCTTAGACATTGTAATAGTGCAATGGGAAATTCAATTATATGCATGAACTAATAAAAAAATTTCAAATTGTTGATGAGGTAATTAATTTAAGTTGTAAATTTTTTATGTAAGTTACATATAAAACTTTGTTTTTTCAGTTCAACAAAACATGTTGATTTTATCATGTTATATATAAGAAGTTTTCCTCTAAGTTATTATATAAGTAAGTTGTCCTGACATTAATTTATTAAAGATATTGTTCTTTTGCTATTACAATGCTTAATTTAATTATATAAGATAATATCTCTTTAAAGTTGATATATCTTTTCTATCGAAGCCCTTTAACAATAAGCAATAAGCAAGGGTCGAATTAGATCTTTTTTTACAGATGTGCAAAAATTTAAGTAATAAAATAATATAATAATTCAATTTAATAATAACAACAATTAAATAAATAAAAATAATTAGTTATTGATTCCAAAGAAAAAAATAGACAACTAGTAATACAATACAATCNTTAATATATATATATATATATATTGTAATGCTCATCTTTTTTGTTTCGTGTAATTGTCTGAGATCTTGGATTTTCTTTCAGAGCATAAAATGAGATTTGTTTATCAAAATGATATGTGGCAACTGTTAATCCAGGTACTCCCCACTTGACATATTTTTTCATCAGTCTTCTTTCTTTTTCTCATCTATCTTAGCTTTTAGTTGAACCGTCGTCAATATTCATGCTTCGTTCTATACAATTTTCAATTTGTTCTTGAATAAATTGATAATTAATATTCGTATATTTCATCAATGAGTAAAAGATTGAATTCACAAAGAAATGAGCAATAATAGTTGCATTATCATAATATAAATATATCAAGTGTTGTCTTTTCTGTCAATCTCTTTTTACTTGTGTGCTAGATCTTCATACAATACTAACATGTTAAAATTGCACTCTATCATCGTAAATTTACCAGCACACAACAATCATAAGTGTTGTCAAACATATTTTTATTTTATGTAAAATAAAATTGAAAAAAAAAAAGTGATCCCAAACATTAGTCAAACCATTGTAGATATGCTTGCTTCGTTCTATATCTTTTTTTAATTTTCTTCTCACATAAAATGATAATTAATAGTCACATATTTCATCAATGAATAAAAGATTGGGTTCACACATAAATGAGCGATAATACTAGCATTATCATAATACATCACCTAGGTTTGAAAAAAGTGGATGCCAAAGTTCGATAAATAGAGTCGAACCAATGAAGTTCAGTAGTTGTGGTTCCAACATGACAGAATGCAACCTCCATGAAACAAGTGGATTATAGTACTTTATTTTCTGACACTTCTAGACATGAGTTTTGATTAAGATGCACAACATGAGCGCAGGATTTGGTTTTGTTAGCTTATTGTAATATTTAATATAAATCAAATTAGAAGAAATAAATACATCAAATAATATATGTAATATTTATAAAAAATTAATTAAATAATTATACTTAACCTGTAAAGTTTTTTANTTGTAATATTTAATATAAATCAAATTAGAAGAAATAAATACATCAAATAATATATGTAATATTTATAAAAAAAATAATTAAATAATTATACTTAACCTGTAAAGTTTTTTTAAAAAATTGGCAAATCAGAAGGTAGGATTGAGACTTCACATTCTATATTTGTGATTCGATGTTCTAGACATAAAGCTGTGATGATCATGGTGGGTTCACTTTACCCCTTCTTTTTTTTTATTTCACCTGAGCTATAGCTTTACTTATTAATATATTTTATAGGACCATATACNCTTTACCCCTTCTTTTTTTTATTTCACCTGAGCTATAGCTTTACTTATTAATATATTTTATAGGACCATTTAATACAGACCACCCAATTCATATGAATTTTCATATCTGAACTCTAAACTTTAGTTTTTACATTTATGCCGCCCAAAGCTTTTATGTAAAAAAAAGTGAAATTTGCATTTTCACATGTAGGAAATGTGTCNATTTGTGATTCGATGTTCTAGACATAAAGCTGTGATGATCATGGTGGGTTCACTTTACCCCTTCTTTTTTTTATTTCACCTGAGCTATAGCTTTACTTATTAATATATTTTATAGGACCATTTACATACAGACCACCCAATTCATATGAATTTTCATATCTGAACCCTAAACTTTAGTTTTTACATTTATGCCGCCCAAAGCTTTTATGTAAAATAAAGTGAAATTTGCATTTTCACATGTAGGAAATGTGTCAGATGTGTCAATACGTAGGCATTGAGTGATATATAATGGGATTGGTTTTATATAAGAATTAATGGGAGGAGCATTGCCTTAAAATTTGAGGTTAATACTGTAAAAAAATATAATTAAGACATTGTGCACTCCAACTAAGAAATTAAATAGCAGGTTCCTGCAATCAGATTATGACACGTCATATTTANGTGTTAGATATGTCAATACGTAGGCATTGAGTGATATATAATGGGATTGGTTTTAGATAAGAATTAATGGGAGGAGCATTGCCTTAAAATTTGTGGTTAATACTGTAAAAAAATAGAATTAAGAGATTGCGCACTCCAACTAAGAAATTACATAGTCAGGTTCCTGCAATCAGATTATGACACGTCACATTTATTTAAAATTTATTCCACATCTTAAAAACTCATGCCTCCCATTAAAGTATTGCCTGAGATAGATATTGGTGCTCGCAGAAGTAACCCCTCTAGGGAAAAAATAAGTTTTAATGCAAAATAATTTAATATATATTGCTCTATCCTCTAACTGATGCTTAGCTTATCAATGATTATGATTGCTCAAAGATATTGTTTTTAGATGAAATGATAGTTTATTAAACAGCCAATTATTTTGCTGAATTTTATCTTCAAATCTGAAATTGTGAGAGTTCTTATTTAGGGCCCGTTTGGGGCTGCTTATTTGGTGCGGTGGCGTTTTGAAAACACACCCGACCTGTTTGGATAAATTACATTTTGGCAACTTATGCGTTTCCAAAACGCTGAAAAAAACAGTTTCACACTATACCCATCTAGGTGCGGTTGCAGCTTTCTGACACGGCGGTCTGACTTTTCCAAAAAAATAAAAATTTGTAATTGTCACTGCACCTAGCTTATTAGCAGATTATTTTTAATCAATTATCAGCAGATTATTCAATACGCCGAAGTTTTGCCCAAACAGACCCTTAATCAATGGACTTTCAGATTCTCACTGCCCCAGTAGAAAAAAAAGCATAATTACATAAATACCACTTGTAACATTGCTATTTACAAAACTATCAATAAGGTGACTTGTTTGAACTATAAAAACGATGCATTTGCATTTGCTACAATCAAAGCATTGACAATTTGATAAAAATGTAAACTATGTATTGAGGTTTTATCGTGAATTTTGATATTTGAATGAGAGCTTTTATTTTCTATTTCTATTTTGTTTTTCTTCTCTTTATTTGTTTGTGATTGTGGGATAATTTAGATAGCTATTAATTTGATGAGCTTATATGCAAGGTTTTTGACTCTTTTACTTTTTACAAGTAAGAAGGTATTAGCATCAACCAATTTTTATAAGTAGTGCTGCTTTAGTTTTATCTATTTTGTTCAGGAATGTAAGTTCTCGTTCTTTGCTTAGTAAATAGACTTTTAACTAACATAAAATAGGGTAAAGTCTTCTTGAGGTCGATTGAATTACTACTAAAAATCTTTAAGCCAAATCACTTCCTTGCAAGCTTTAATGGCTTCTAAGTATTCGGCTTTTATGATTGATGATGTGCTATCTAAAACTGTGACACACGGTTGATAGTGGTTCCACCTAAAGTAAGGATGCGCCTTGTGGTACTTATTATTGTGCTTAGGATTCTTCCCAAGTCTAAATCAATTCTGTTGAAGTTCATTCTATTTTTTTAAACTTTTGATAATGTTTTTTTTTTTTTTGATAGTACGGTAATTATTTTTTAGTTTTGTAGTATTATTTTTTTGGATTAAACATCTATTTGTTTATTGGTAACATTGTTTGTGTAATAATTTATCTTATGCATACCATAATATATATAAGAGAATGAAACACATGAAGACTTTTTTTTTCCTTAATATTTTGTCAAGTTTTTCTTATAAATAATTTGAAGTGACTATAGCATCATTCTTGTAATATTTACCTTTAAAATATTATACATTTTAAAAATCTTTAATTATGAAAGACTTGTGGTCTGTTTGGGGTAGCTTATTTGGTGCTGTGGCGTTTTGAAAACGCACATGGACTGTTTGGGTAAACTTCATTTTGGCAGGTTATGTATTTTGAAAACGTTGAAAACAACATTCACACCGCACCTATCTAGGTGCGGTGACAGCTTTCTGGCAGTGATCTAGCTTTTCCAAAAAAAATCAAAATTTTTAATAGCCACCGTACTTAGTTTATCAGCAGATTATTTTTAATCAATTTATCAACATATTATTCAATAAACTGCAGCTGTCCCAAATAGACCCTTAGTGCGCATATGGTCATATTATATTCTATTCTAACTCTAATAAACTTGCTTTACTTTTTTTTAGATCTTTTTGTAAAACTCTTTTGATAATAATGTGTTCTTACAAATAAACTTCTAAATATTTACCCTTATAATTAATATATTGTCTATATATAATAATAAGATAATGTAATATTTTTATGCTCGTTAGACATTGTAATAGTGCAATGGGAAATTCAATTATATTCATGAACCAATAAAAAAATTTCAAATTGTAGATGAGGTAATTAATTTAAGCTGTAAAATTTTTATGTAAGTTACATATTAGACTTTGTTTTTTCAGTTCAACAAAACATGTTGATTTTATCATGTTATGTATAAGAAGTTTTCCTCTTAGTTATTATATAAGTAAGTTGTCCTGACATTAATTTATTAAAGATATTGTTCTTTTGCTATTACAATGCTTAATATTGGGTGAATAATAATTAATTTAATTATATAAGAGAATATCTCTTTAAAGTTGATATATCTTTTCTATCGAAGCCCTTTAACAAATAAGCAACGGTCGAATTAGATCTTTTTTTTACAGATGTGCAAAAATTTAAGTAATAAAATAATGTAATAATTCAATTTATAATAACAATAATTAAATAAATAAAAGTATTTAGTTATTGGCTCCAAAGAAAAAAATAAACAACTAGTAATATAATACAATCAGATTTATAAAAGAAAATTATAGGTTGACAACAATATGAAAATTTATAAAAATATAAATAGGAAAGAAGTTTGGCTTTTTTAGTAAATGTATTTGGTGCAATGGGAAATTCAATTATAAGCATGAACCATTAAAAATTTTTAAATGATGAACTACTTAATTTGAGCTTTAAAGTTTTTATTTAAGTTGCAATTAAGATTTTCTTTTTTCAATTCACAAAACATGTTGGTTGTATCATGCATAACTCTCCCTCTAAGGCATTATATAAGTAAGTTGTCATGCCATTAATTTATTAAAGATATTTTTCTTTTGCTATTATAATGCTTAATATTGGGTGAATAATAATTATTTTAATTATATAAGAGAATATCTCTATAAAGTTGATATGTCCTTTATATTGAAACCCTTTAACAATAAGCAATGGTGGAATTAGATCCTTTTTATGTGTGTGCAAAAATTTAAGTAATCAAATAATATAATAGTTTATTATAATAATAACAATAATTATATAAATAAAAATATAATTAGTGATTCCAAAGAAAAAAAATAAACTACTAATATAACATAACAGAAAACTACTACAAGAATATGAAAATTTATAAAAATATAAATAGGGAAGAGGTTAAGTTTGGCATTTTTAGTGATAGTATTTGGTGCAATGGGAAATTCAATTATAAGCATGAACCAATAAAAAATATTAAATTTTTTNCAAGAATATGAAAATTTATAAAAATATAAATAGGGAAGAGGTTAAGTTTGGCATTTTTAGTGATAGTATTTGATGCAATGGGAAATTCAATTATAAGCATGAACCAATAAAAAATATTAAATTTTTAATGAGGCATTTAATTTAAGTTATAAAGTTTATTTTTAAGTAACATATAAGATTTTTTTTTATCGATTCAACATATTGATTATATCGTATCACGTATAAGTTTATTGGTATGAACACATTATTATAAGTCATTATATAAGTCGTCCCGACATTAATTTATTAAAGATTTTATTTTTGGCTATTATAATGCTTAATATTGGGCGAATAATGATTAATTTAATTATACTAGAGAATATCTCTATCAAGTTGATATATCCTTTTTATTAAAATCCTTTAACAATAAGGGTGGAAGTAGATCCTTTTTATGGGCGTGCAAAATTTTAAGTAATCAAATAATGTAATAATAACAATAATTAAATAAATAAAATAAATAATTAGTGATTCCAAAAAAAAAAATAAACAACTAGTAATATAGTACAACAAAATTTATGAGAGAAAAATACAAGTTAACAAGAATATGCAAATTTATAAAAATATAAATAGAAAAGAGGCTAAGTTTGACATTTTTAGTAATATTATTTGGTGCAATGGANCCTTTAACAATAAGGGTGGAAGTAGATCCTTTTTATGGGCGTGCAAAATTTTAAGTAATCAAATAATGTAATTATAACAATAATTAAATAAATATAATAAATAATTAGTGATTCCAGAAAAAAAAATAAACAACTAGTAATATAGTACAACAAAATTTATAAGAGAAAAATACAAGTTAACAAGAATATGCAAATTTATAAAAATATAAATAGAAAAGAGGTTAAGTTTGACATTTCTAGTAAAATAATATTTGGTGCAATGGAAAATTCAATTATATGCATGAACCAATAAAAAAATTTAAATTTTTGATAAGGTGCTTAATTTAAACTATGAAGTTTTTATTGAGTTACATATAAGCTTTGATTTTTCTTGGTTCAACAAAGCATGTATGTTGTATCATGCATGAGTCTCTCTCTAAGTCATTATATAAGTAAGTTGTCCTGACATTAATTTATTAAAGATATTATTCTTTTGCTATTACAATGCTTAATATTAGGTGAATAATAATTAATTTAATTATATTAGAGAATATCTCCATCAAGTTGATATATCCTTTTTATTAAAACCCTTTACCAATAAGTAGATCCTTTCTATGGGTTTAAGTTATCAAATAATGTAATAATTTAATATAATAATAATAATAATAATTAAATAAACAAAAATAAATAATTAGTGATTCCAAAGAAAAAAAATAAACAATTAGTAATATAATACTATCAAATTTATAAGAGAAAAATATAAGTTTACTAGAATATGAAAATTTGTAAAAAAATAAATAGGAAAGAGGTTAAGTTTGGCATTTTTAGTAATTGTATTTGGTGCAATGGGAAATTCAATTATATGCATGAACCAATAAAAAATTTTAAATAAAGAGCTAATTAATTTAAACCAGAAAGGTTTTATTTAAGTTACATATAAGATTTTCATTTTTCAGTTCAACAAAACACGTTGGTTGTATCATGCATAAGTCTCCCTCTAACTCATTATATAAGTAAATTTTCCAACCATTAATTTATTAAAGATATTGTTCTTTTGCTATTATAATGCTTAATGTTGGGTGAATAATAATTAATTTAATTATATAAGAGAATATCTCTGTAAAATTCATATATCCTTTCTATTGAGACCCTTTAACAATAAGCAAGGGTGGAATTCGATCCTTTTTATGGGTGTGCAAAAATTAAGTAATCAAATAATATAAGAATTCAATATAATAATACCAATAAGTAAATAAATAAAAATAAATAATTGTGATTCAAAAGAAAAAAATAAACAACTAGTAATATAATATAACCAAATTTATAAGAGAAAAATACAAGTACAAGAATATGACAATATATAAAAATATAAGTAGGAAAGAGGTTAAGTTTGGCATTTTTAGTGAGAGTAGTTGGTGCAATGGGATTCAATTATACGCATGAGCCAATAAAAATTTCTAAATTTTTTATGAGGTACTTAATTTAAGATATGAAGTTTTTATTGATGTTACATATAAGATTTTCTTTTCTCAGTTCAACAAAACATGTTGGTTGTATCATGCATAAGTCTCCCTCTAATTCATTATATAAGTTGTCCTGAAATTAATTTATTAAAGATATTGTTCTTTTGCTATGATAATGCTTAATGTTAGGTGAATAACNATCTTAAAAACTCATGCCTCCCATTAAAGTATTGCCTGAGATAGATATTGGTGCTCGCAGAAGTAACCCCTCAAGGGAAAAATAAATTTTAATGCAAACTAATTTAATATATATTGCTCTATCCTCTAACTGATGCTTAGCTTGTCAACGATTATGATTGCTCAAGGATATTTTTTTTTATGAAATGATAGTTTATTAAACAGCCAATTATTTTGCTGAATTTTATCTTCAAATCTGAAATTGTGAGAGTTCTTATTTAGGGCCCGTTTGGGGCTGCTTATTTGGTGCGGTGGCGTTTTGAAAACACATCTGACCTGTTTGGATAAATTACATTTTGGCAACTTATGTGTTTTCAAAACGCTGAAAACAACAGTTTCACACCGTACCCATTCAGGTGTGATTGCAGCTTTCTGGCGGCGGGCTGACTTTTCCAAAAAAATAAAAATTTGTAATTGTCACCGCACCTAGCTTATCAGCAGATTATTTTTAATCAATTTATCAGCAAATTATTCAATAAGCCGAAGTTGCCCAAACAAACCCTTAATCAATGGACTTCAAGATTCTCACTGCCCCTGTAGAAAAAAAGCATAATTACATAAATATCACTTGTAACATTGCTATTTTCAAAACTAGCAATAAGGTGACTTGTTTGAACTTAAAAGCCGATGCATTTGCATGTGCTACAATCAAAGCATTGACAATTTGATAAAAATGTAAACTATGTATTGAGGTTTAATCGTGAATTTTGATATTTGAATGAGAGCTTTTATTTTCTATTTCTATATTGTTTTTCTTCTCTTTATTTGTTTGTGATTGTGGGATAATTTAGATAGCTATTATTTTGATGAGCTTATATGCAAGGTTTTTGACTCTTTTACTTTTTACAGGTAAGAAGGTATTAGCATCAAGCAATTTTTATAAGTAGTGCTGCTTTAGTTTTATCTATTTTCTTCAGGAATGTAAGTTCTCGTTCTTTGCTTAGTAAGTAGACTTTAACTAACTAACATAAAATAGGGTAAAGTCTTCTTGAGGTCAATTGAATTACTACTAAAAATCTTTAAGCCAAATCACTTCCTTGCAAGCTTTAATGGCTTCTAAGTATTCAACTTTTATGATTGATGATGTGCTATCTAAAATTTTGACACACGGTTGATAGTGTTTCCACCTAAAGTAAGTTACGCTTTGTGTTACTTATTATTGTGCTTAGGATTCTTCCCAAGTCTAAATCAATTCTCTTGAAGTTCATTCTATTTTTTTAAACTTTTGATAATGATTGTTTTTTTTTATAATATGGTATTTATTTTGTAGTTTTGTAGTATTATTTTTTTGGATTAAACGTCTATTTGTTGATTGGTCACATTGTTTGTGTAATAATTTATCTTATGCATACCATAATATATATAAGAGAATGAAACACGTGACTTTTTTTTTCTCTTAATATTATGTCAAGTTTTTCTTATAAATAATTTGAATTGACTATAGCATCATTCTTGTAATATTTACCTTTAAAATATTATACATTTTAAAAAAAATTTAATTATGAAAGACTTAGGGTCCGTTTGAGACAGCTTATTTGGTGCAGTGGCGTTTTGAAAACGCACTGGACTGTTTGGGTAAACTGTATTTTGGCAGGTTATGTGTTTTGAAAATGTTGAAAGCAGCGTTTTCACACCGCACCTATCTAGGTGCGGTGACAGCTTTCTGACAGCGATCTGACTTTTCCAAAAAAAAATTAAAATTTTTAATAGCCACTGCACTCAGCTTATCAGCAGATTATTTTTAATCAGCTTATCAACATATTATTCAATAAACTGCAGCTGCCCCAAACAGACCCTTAGTGTGCATTTGGTCATATTATATTCGATCCTAACTCTAATAAACTTGCTTTACTTTTTTTTAGATATTTTTGTAAAACTCTTTTGATAATAATGTGTTCATACCAATAAACTTCTAAATATTTACCCTTATAATTAATATATTGTCTATATATAATAATAAGATAATGTAATATTTTTATGCTCCTTAGACATTGTAATAGTGCAATGGGAAATTCAATTATATGCATGAGCCAATAAAAAATTTTCAAATTGTTGATGAGGTAATTAATTTAAGCTGTAAATTTTTTATGCAAGTTACATGTAAAACTTTGTATTTTCAGTTCAACAAAACATGTTGATTTTATCATGTTATGTATAAGAAGTTTTCCTCTAAGCTATTATATAAGTAAGTTGTCCTGACATTAATTTATTGAAGACATTGTTATTTTGCTGTTACAATGCTTAATATTGGGTGAATAATAATTAATTTAATTATATAAGATAATATCTCTTTAAAGTTGATATATCTTTTCTATCGAAGCCCTTTAACAATAAGCAAGGGTCGAATTACATCTTTCTTACATATGCACAAAATTTAAGTAATCAAATAATGTAATAATTCAATTTAATAATAACAATAATTAAATAAATAATTATTGATTCCAAAGAAAAAAATAAACAATTAGTAATATAACACAACTAGATTTATAAAAGAAAATTATAAGTTGACAACAATATGAAAATTTATAAAAATATAAATAGGAAAGAAGTTTGGCATTTTTAGTAATTGTATTTGGTGCAATGGGAAATTCAATTATAAGCATGAACCATTAAAAAATTTTAAATGATGAACTACTTAATTTGAGCTTTAAAGTTTTTATTTAAGTTGCAATTAAGATTTTCTTTTTTCAATTCACAAAACATGTTGGTTGTATCATGCATAACTCTCCCTCTAAGGCATTATATAAGTAAGTTGTCATGCTATTAATTTATTAAAGATATTTTTCTTTTGCTATTATAATGCTTAATATTGGGTGAATATTAATTATTTTAATTATATAAGAGAATATCTCTATAAAATTGATATATCCTTTGTATTGAAACCCTTTAACAATAAGCAATGTTAGATTAGATCCTTTTTATGTGTGTGCAAAAATTTAAGTAATCAAATAATATAATAGTTTATTATAATAATAACAATAATTAAATATATATATATAAATATATAATTAGTGATTCCAAAGAAAAAAATAAACTAGTAATATAATATAACCAAATTTATAAAAGAGAACTACAAGTACAAGAATATGAAAATTTATAAAAATATAAATAGGGAAGAGGTTAAGTTTGGCATTTTTAGTGATAGTATTTGGTGCAATGGGAAATTCAATTATAAACTTGAACCAATAAAAAAATTTAAATTTTTGATGAGGTATTTAATTTAAGTTATGAAGTTTATTTTGAAGTTACATATAAGACTTTTTTTTTTATCGATTCAACAAAACACATTGATTGGATCGTATCATGTATAAGTCTTCCTCCAAGTCATTATATAAGTCGTCCTTACATTAATTTATTAAAGATTTTATTTTTTGCTATTATAATGCTTAATATTGGGCGAATAATGATTAATTTAATTATACTAGAGAATATCTCTATCAAGTTGATATATCCTTTTTATTAAAATCCCTTAACAATAAGGGTGGAAGTAGATCCTTTTTATGGGCATGCAAAAATTTAATTAATCAAATAATATAATAATAACAATAATTAAATAAATATAATAAATAATTATTGATTCCAGAAGAAAAATAAACAACTAGTATTATAGTACAACAAAATTTATAAGAGAAAAATACAAGTTAACAAGAATATGCAAATTTATAAAAATATAAATAGAAATGAGGTTAAATTTGACATTTTTAGTAATAATATTTGGTGCAATGGGNATTTGAGGTGTCTCTAAAATAATGTTTGAATTATCTTTATATGACATAGATTTATTAAATATAGTTTTTTTTACATTTAATAATTGTTTTGTCTTCACTATCTCATAATATTTATCCATATTCATGTGAATCATTTATGGTGAAGTATCGCTTCTTGAAATTTGAGTGAAGTTTATCTTTAATGATATTAGTATATTCATTAAGAATAAGATCTAAGGCATCAGTAAGTTTTATTACATATGATCCATTGAAATTATGATTGTTGTTCTAATGTCATTGAATCTCTTAAGCCATGTGGTGGCAAGCTCAAGGCATAGATCTCATTTTGAAACTTTCAATTTTTAAAATTTACCTACATGGTGATTGAGTTGAATTCTTTGATGTACTTGGTGATTGAAGCTTATTCTAACATCTTGAGATTGAAAAATATGCTCATTATATGTATGTTATTGTTCTTGAAAGACCCTCTCATCTATATTGAAGAGCAACTATATGAACTCTACTCTTATTATCTTATTAGGGATGTTGAACCCGTATAGCTTGTATGTTTATCAAGTTTCATTCTTTATGACTAACTGATTGAGGTTGTACTGTCTTATATGATTGGAATTTTTTTAAGAACATGTGATCTTATATATGAACATTCTAAAACATGAAGTTTTGCCCATAAAACTTATTGGCTTTGCTCTTCCCAAAACTTATGTTCATATTTGAAAGCTTCTTAGATCAAAGATTTAATACTAATTATTGTCAAATTTTGAATAAACATTAAAAAAACATAATAGAGTAATGACACCGAAGGTCATAGACATGAGATATATAGTTTTACATGACGATGTGGTATTCATCTTCATTCATAGTCGTATAGGGATCAAATATTTTGCTAAGCTTAAAAAGAGACAAAAAATTAAAAATCATAGGAATAGAAATAAAAATATCACTTTATATGTATTAAAGATTGAGAGGAAGCACAATCACCAATGTTGAAGACAAGGCTAGACAAGAAAAATAGGACATTTATGTTTCTTCTCATTTCTCTTCTATCTTCTCTTTTATGAGAGATTTTTTTTTTGTTTTCCATTCTCTCCCCTTTTCTTTATTTGCTTATTTTTGACAAATGTTTTAATACAATTGCAACCACTACACACTTCTCAACAACATAGTAGTTGAGAGTGTAGTCTACCGCTGTGAGGTCGCGTATTCGAATAATGCATATTGCCTTTGGGCTCACCTTTCCCTAAAAAAAAAACAAAGTCAACCACCTCTTGATATAATGCTTAAGATATAGAATGCAACAAGATTGAATTTAATGAAAATCAATCATAATACTTACACAAGTAAGTGTTTTTTTATTATTATTATTATTTGTGTATAGGACTTATAAATGTGTTGATATATGCATATTTCTCCCTATTAAATAAAAAACATTACTTTAATATCTTAAATTTCCTTAAAATAAAGTAGATGATACAAAATAATGGCATGTCTTGGTTAATCCTTAAAGATATAAGCTATATGGTCCTAAGTCGCATCATTTGCTCTCCATTTCNCCCTATTAAATAAAAAACATTACTTTAATATCTTAAATTTCCTTAAAATAAAGTAGATGATACAAAATAATGCCATGCCTTGGTTAATCCTTAAAGATATAAGCTATATAGTCCTAAGTCGCATCATTTGCTCTCCATTTAAAGAAAAGCCAACTTCAGTCCAAGATTCCAACACAGTGGTTTCATAGTGATTCAATTTAATATTAAAGGAGTGTTAACTGTCACATTGTGAGGCCATAATCTTATGAGGAATTTAAGGTTCTGCCAAAGTAAGCGTTAGTTGAGATATTTTCCAACTCAGTTGAACTCATCATTGTTCCATCGTTAGACCCACTTTTCTCCTTTTTTTCTTATTTTAAAAAGCAGAAAATAATTTTTTTAAAATAAATTTTAAGAATTTAAATATTTTCTCTTATATATTTAATGTCATGCTAAAAATTAGTTTATAATTTTTATATTTATAACATCTAGATTTTAAAAATAACTTATTCTGCTATTCATTATTTAAGTGATAATATTATATCAAGACTTCAATCACTAGCTGCCACGTGTACAGACCGACTCCATCGTGTATTAAATTATTTAACTTTTTAAAAGGGGCCCGGACTATACATGTGGCAAACAGTGATTGAATTCTGATGAATTTTTACATCATGACTCCTAATATAATATTTTCTCGTTTTAATAAAGGGGCATTTACATACATACCCCAATTCTTATATATTTGCATTTTTTAAGCTTTATATTTGTATATTTACATACATAAATCTGAGATCTTTGACATCATACGAAAAATATTACTATCATTAACTTTTCAAAGGTGAAAATAACCTTTTATGCACAAGTTCATAATAATAAAATGATAGAAATATAAACATTAAACTTTAGGTGTTATATAAGCAAGATTAATAATTTTATAAATAATTAAAATGAATAAATATTAAACTTTAGGACAATAAATATTAAACTTTAGGTGTTATACATCTTATAAATTAATATAGTAGGACAGTAATTTTATTAATATACAAGATCCAATCATTAGATTTACATAATTATCCGACCATTTTCTTCTGAGAAAGATTAATAATTTTCTTAAATAATTAAAATGAATAAATATTCAATATTATTTGTATATAATATGTGATTTCATTCATTGTTGGTTTTTAGTATCATCATGTCTCTTTAAATTCTCTCAAAAGAAATAAATTTTTAATTTTCATATGCCAAATAAATAGAAAATTAAATTATTTTTTTTCAAATATTTATTATTTATTTTAAATTTAATTCAATATGATTTTAAATTAGATTTTTCATTATTCTAATGGTTTGAGCCTAAAGTTAATTATAATTATTAAAATCACATAATCATTTTCCAATAACATAAAATTAGAACAAGATATTGGAATCTAATAATATTTTTTATATATAGATATATTATATATGTGGCCATAAAATCTAATATTTTCTTATAACTTAATTATTGGCCTTAGAATCTCTAAGCATTAATTTGGATTCTATGTATGTGGCCATTAATGGGAGGTAGTTGGAGGTATGATTTTGTGAATCAAGACCCCATTACTAAATTTATTATAAATTTAGTATAAATTTAGGGTGATAGCATTTTTTAAAGGGAAAATTACATATATTCACATAAATCTTATGTTTTTACATATATAACACCTAAAGTTTGATATTTACATTTGAAACGCTTAGGTGTTATTAACCTATTTAAGAAAAAAAAGTGGAATAAGGATGGTATTTTGATGTGACATTAAAGATTTGGATGCTATACATGAAAATATTCTTGTTAAGGTGCTAGATATGTAAATATATATAAATTGTTTATTTATATGTAAATGCCCTTTTTTTATTATTTTTAGGAAATTAATTGAGCATTTTTTTTTTCGTTTTATAAAAGCATGTCACTTCTCCTTTGATAGGATGAATTTGCATAAACTAGGTTCATATATATTTTATTTTAAGGTCATTTTTATACATACCGCACTTTTCTCATATATTTACATATCTAACACCTCAACTTTTACATTTACGCGTAAGTACTGAAATCTTTCACATCACATAAAAAATTCCATTATTATTAACATCTTAAAATTGAAAATACGCNTTTTATATATAGATATATTATATATGTGGCCATAAAATCTAATATTTTCTTATAACTTAATTATTGGCCTTAAAATCTCTAAGCATTAATTTGGATTCTATGTATGTGGCCATTAATGGGAGGTGGTTGGAGGTATGATTTTGTGAATCAAGACCCCATTACTAAATTTATTATAAATTTAGGGTGATAGCATTTTTTAAAGGGAAAATTACATATATTTCACATAAATCTTATGGTTTTACATATATAACACCTAAAGTTTGATATTTACATTTGAAACGCTTAGGTGTTATTAACCTATTTATGAAAAAAAAGTATATTCCACTCATAAAAAGTTAGTAAGGATGGTATTTTGATGTGACATTAAAGATTTGGATGCTATACATGAAAATATTCATGTTTAGGTGTTAGATATGTAAATATATTCAAATTATTTATTTATATGTAAATGCCCTTTTTTTATTATTTTTAGGAAATTAATTGAGCATTTTTTTTTTTCGTTTTATAAAAGCATGTCACTTCTCCTTTGATCGGATGAATTTGCATAAACTAGGTTCATATATATTTTATTTTAAGGTCATTTTTATACATACCGCACTTTTCTCATATATTTACATATTTAACACCTCAACTTTTACATTTACGCGTAAGTACTGAAATCTTTAACATCACATAAAAAATTCCATTATTATTAACATCCTAAAATTGAAAATACGTCATTTCGTACATAGATTTTGCAAAGTATTATAAATGTAAATATCAAACTTTTGGAGATTTACATCGCAATCAAAAAAAAAAAATTTTTTTTTAAGTTGAAAGTGGGGCCCATCGACATACATTTCTGTGGTGATCAATAGTAGAGATCGGANTAGATTTTGCAAAGTATTATAAATGTAAATATCAAACTTTTGGAGATTTACATCGCAATCAAAAAAAAAAAAAAATTTTTAAGTTGAAAGTGGGGCCCATCGACATACATTTCTGTGGTGATCGATGGTAGAGAGCACATTGCATCTTTACATGTGGTGTCTGTATGGAATAATTTTTCCCTTTTTATGCATAGGTTTTTTAACAACATGTTAAAAATAAAAATATATAACTTTAGGTGTTAGATATGTAAATTCATACTCATGTAAATTTCTCTTAAAATAAAGAAACAACAACAGAGAACTCAAGGGCGGGCCGTGGAATTGAAAGATTTGATGGGCCTCTAACAGGCTCGGTCCAATCTTGCTTTTCTTTGAAAAGTAATAATTTTATTTTAAGAACCTTTTTTAAGGAATTTGATAACATGGGCTCAATTGAAGTCGTTATGGGGTCAATTTTAGCATGATTTATTTTTATCAACTGCATAAATTTGTGCCACGTTTTTTCTGATAGAAAATACGCATTTCGGAAAAAAAAAATAGTTTTCATCAGTTCTCTTATAAAATAAACCATTAATTATTTTTTTTCATCAAAATAAAATGTATCTTTTTTTTTTTTTAAGTATCAACTCTTATTGTTATTATAAAAATTTTTGTGGCATTATGATTTTATTTGTTATAGTTGAGTTATGGGGCCGGTAGGTAGAGGTCTTCCTCTTCACCTGAGCTTGTACTCGAGCACATCTTATTTCTCTATAGAAACTAGTTCCATCCTGAGCTTATTTTTTGAATCTTATTATGTCATGTCAATCAAACCCAAACGTAAAAACAAAATGGAGAAAGAGAGTGTATGGTAAATATTTGGTTATTTTAAAGATCTCTAATTAATCATTTACAATAGAGATGACTGCCTATTTATAGGCAAAGAGATGTATAGTGTAATTACATTATTGCCCTTGGTTTTATGGGGGTGTTGCAGGATATTTTAGACATGTAGAAAATAAGGGAGCCTATGGTTTGGCTAACCTATTGTTCGGTTGGCGAGGATCTATAATACTTCGGTCGGCCAGGTATATTCATATGAATTTGTTGTCTTGAGGCGATCCGTAGACCCTAATGGTCCTCTGGTCGTCTGGGCTTCACTCGGTCGCCCGGACTTCATTTGGTCGACTTAAGTCTGTCGGTCGGTTGTCTTCATCTGATTACCGATTGTTGAACCTTGGATGTGAAGCTCATGTTGACGAGGTGGAACTAGGATGTTAGATAGAGTGTGAATCACCGCAATCTAATAGGTAGTCTACCTCTTTTAACAAGAGATATGTATAGTGGGCTTCATGAATATATGGTGATGAGGCACTTGGGACTTTTGAAGAGTCTTGCAAGTTCTTACGGGTTGTAAGATGATATTTGGATGAGGGTTGGACTATTCATTCTCTCACTTATATATATTTTGATCTTTAGCCCACCGAGATGACTTTCGCTCAGTCGACTCGACTCCTGCTCTGAGGGAGTTGAGGCTAGTCAACGGGATCCTTTGGTATTCTGCCGACATGGTCCTTGTTCCTTTTGATGAACCATCATTGATCATACTATTGTCAAACATTAATTCTCAAACAAATATATGAGATTATTTTAATCTCAAAGTTTATACAAGTGCTAAATTAATTCTCAAATAAATGTAATCATAATTAAAATAGTTCATAGAGAATACAATTTTAGGACATGTATGTAAATGTCCTAATAATAAAGGATATAATATTGTATATTTAATTTAAAAAAATACAATCACTGTCAAAAAAGGGAGAAATCACAGAAAATAAAGTCAAAATAGAAGAAAACAAATATTTTTTTTTTCTACTATTACAACTGGCCAATCGTTTATTTTCCACGCGTAAAATAAAATATTACTAATAAATCATTGGATAAGATAAGTCTGCTGTCGANATGCATAGGTTTTTTAACAACATGTTAAAAATAAAAATATATAACTTTAGGTGTTAGATATGTAAATTCATAAGCATCTCGTGGTGCTCATGTAAACTTCTCTTAAAATAAAGATAAAACAACAACAGAGAACTCAAGGGCGGGCCGTGGACTTGAAGATCTGATGGGCCTCTAACAGGCTCCGTCCAATCTTGCTTTTCTTTGAAAAGTAATAATTTTATTTTAAGATCCTTTTTTAAGGAATTTGATAACATGGGCTCAATTGAAGTCGTTATGTGGTCAATTTTTGCATGATTTATTTTTATCAACTGCATAAATTTGTGCCACGTTTTTCTGATAGAAAAAACGCATTTCGGAAAAAAAAAAATTAGTTTTCATCAGTTCTCTTATAAAATAAACCATTAATTATTTTTTTTCATCAAAATAAAATGTATCTTTTTTTTTAAGTATCAACTCTTATTGTTACTATAAAAATTTTTGTGGCATTATGATTTTATTTGTTATGGTTGAGTTATGGGGCCGGTAGGTAGAGGTCTTCCTCTTCACCTGAGCTTGTACTCGAGCACATCTTATTTCTCTATAGAAACTAGTTCCATCCTGAGCTTATTTTTTGAATCTTATTCTGTCATGTCAATCAAACCCAAACGTAAAAACAAAATAGAGAAAGAGAGTGTATGATAAATATTTGGCTATTTTAAAGATCTCTAATTAATCATTTACTATAGAGATGATCGCCTATTTATAGGCAAAGAGATGTATAGTGAAATTACATTATTGCCCCTGGTTTTATGGGGGTGTTGCAGGATATTTTAGACATGTAGAAAATAAGGGAGCCTATGGTTTGGCTAACCTATTGTTCGGTTGGCGAGGATCTATAATCCTTCGGTCGGCCAGGTATATTCATATGAATTTGTTGTCTTGAGGCGATCTGTAGACCCTAATGGTCCTTTGGTCGTCTGGGCTTCACTCGGTCGCCCGGAGTTCATTTGGTGGACTTAAGTCTGTCGGTCGGTTGTCTTCATCCGATTACCAATTGTTGAACCTTGTATGTGAAGCTCATGTTGACGGGGTGGAACTAGGATGTTAGATAGAGTGTGAATCACCGCAATCTAATAGGTAGTCTACCTCTTTTGACAAGAGATATGTCTAGTGGGCTTCATGAATATATGGTGATGAGGCACTTGGGACTTCTGAAGCGTCTTGCAAGTTCTTACGGGTTGTAAGATGATATTTGGATGAGGGTTGGACTATTCATTCTCTCACTTATATATATTTTGATCTTTAGCCCACCCAGATGACTTTCGCTCAATCGACTTGACTCCTGCTCTGAGGGAGTTGAGGCTAGTCAACGAGATCCTTTGGTATTCTGCCGGCACGGTCCTTGTTCCTTTTGATGAACCGTCATGGATCATACTATTGTCAAACATTAGTTCTCAAACAAATATATTAGATTATTTTAATCTCAAAATTTATACAAGTGCTAAATTAATTCTCAAATAATTGTAATCATAATTAAAATAGTTCATAGAGAATACTATTTTAGGACATGTATGTAAATGTCCTAATAATAAAGGATATAATATTATATATTTAATTTTAAAAAATACAATCACTGTCAAAAAAGAGAGAAATCACAGAAAATAAAGTCAAAATAGAAGAAAACAAATATTTTTTTTCTAATATTATAACTGGCCAATCGTTTATCTTCCACGTGTAAAGCAAAATATTACTAATAAATCATTGGATAAGATAAGTCTGCTGTCGACACACCTAAAAACCTGGACTTTTCCAGATTCGATCTCGACCGTCCAAAATCTCACACCGCGTTGGCCGCGCGTCCCGCGCGCACGCAATTACGGGCCCACAGCCGAAATTAGTATTTGCGCGTTGCGACTTGTGGGTACAGCCAGTACAACTATTCAGAGGCAATAAAATTTTTTATAAAATCGTCCAAATAATTGATTTGGGGACATTTGCAAAATCGACCTCATCAATTACCTAAATTAAGGAAGGACGTTTGTGTTAATTTTGCACAATCTGAAGAAATGAGACTGAACTTTTGGAATGAATTTATGCTTCAATCATACTTTGCACCTCCTCTTGTGCATTAATGGCTATTGTGTTGTTCAAAGCCTGTGGATTGGGGCAAAGTTGTAAAGACAACTCGGTCATATCAATTTGACTTAGTAACTTGATCAATAAGTTTGATGGGATGGCTAGCCAATGATGATCAGTGCAGAAATGCTCTACTGATGCAACCCAACAACTTCTGGAGGGAAATCAACTTAACCAAGAATCTTCCAAGAGATCAGTAGATCATCGCGTGTCATGGCCGAGCTGACCAACAAGAGCGTTACAATAAGTGAGAAGTTTGAGGAAAGCATTTATTTGGAACCAATGTAAACTCTAGGCATTATCAAGATCATAACAAGAAGACAAAAAGATAGATCGAAGATATCCTAGAATTCAAATATACTAAATGTTTTTTTTTGTAATATATAAGTTAACTCATTTATAAATATGGGACATCATTGTGATACTGAGAATAAAAAAAAGGGAGAGAGAGTGATGCATGAGCTTTCCCGCATATATTTTTTGTGGTATTGTAGCTTCTACAATACCATAGGATTCAATAACACGAGAGATAGAAGACCGGCTGCCGAAACAGTCTTGTTTCTCTTTCTTATGTTTTCTTTCATTTTATCTTTCATTCATTTTTAGTCATTTACTGAATAAGTTTTGTATTAGAGTTTGAAAATTAGTTTTTTTATGGTGTTTTATGTCAGGATAGTTGCCCACAGCCAATGTTTCTCCTTTTAGAGTTGTATACAAAGGTCCAACTGTAACTTTTCCAAGGTGGCGATCTCATTCCAAATGATCTAGTGGTGCTCCGATTGTGGCTCATTCCCGACAAGGCATGTATTCTTACCCAACTCCTTTGCAACCTTTCTAGATGTTTTCATCACCTTCTCGTCCCTCTTCTTTGCTATCGTCACAATCCCAACCCTCCACCTTTTGTCACAACACTTGTTTTTTTTCGTGCAATCTCACCACCCAGCCATATATTTCATTCATTCCTACCAACCCTCACTGTCATAGGCTAGGTATAGCACTCCTCTTGTTGTCTTGATGTTCACAACCCTTCCCCTTCATTGACCCTCATTGTCATAACCCTCCCCTTTGTCGTTACTGTTGTTCTATCCCAATTCGCTTTGCCGCCAACATAATTCCATTCCCTTATTTTGTTGTCTCAGCCACTCATAGTCCATTTTCACATCCTACCACCACTCCCCGACCACCTAGCCTCCCTTCACCACCCTCAGATCGAACTATATTGTGAGTTTGTGTCTTATTTTGTTGTAATTTTCATTCCAATTGTGTTAGGTTGTAACTATTTATTTATTTTCAATAATAACATTTAATTTTCTTATTGTGGTTTAGGTTAATTCCAGCGTAATTTGAGACAGTTCACACCTCTTTTCACCAACCTATACCTAAAACTTAACCATGCCACCACTGGGATAGCTGCTGGAATATAGTCATGAACATACAATGTAATACATACAATGACTACTCCACCAAGGTTATAATAGTGAAAGTTGTGAATGCTGTGAATGAGAGAAAGTGGAACACCTGAATCTCTTTCGTTGGGATGATTCCAATGAAGAAGAAGATATGTCACAACACTTTGGGGTACATCATCATTAAAGAACTAGAGACGTGCCTCTCGGAGGATATAGAGATAAGATACATGTTATAAGATACAAAGATGTGGCGCATGTTGGAGGATGTAAAGCTGAGATGTTTGTTGAAGAATAGAGAGATTGATTGTATGTTGGCAAATACAACGATGATGTTCTTATTGAAGAATACAAGGATTTTGGAATGAAAGTGGACCTACCAGATTTTGAGGAGAGAATGGTTCCAGATGACTTCTTAGAGTGGATGTAGATTGTTGAGCGACTCTTTGAATATAAGGAGGTGCCCAATGACAGAAGACTGAAGCTTGTTGCCATCAAGCAGAAGAAGAATGATTCTTTATCGTGGGAAAATCTGGAGAGGGAAAAACAAAGAGGAGGACGAGACAAAATGCTTCTTATGAGAAGATGAAATGGTAGATGCAACGATTATACCAACCCATGTACTATCTTCAGGATATTTTCTTGAAGTTCCACTATCTCAATAGAAGAAGCTATTAGTTGAGGAGTACACTACAAAATTTATGCAGCTTGAGTTGAATTGTGAGCCAAAAGAGATTGAGGAGCTCACACCATAGCCAAATATTTGAGAGGATTGAAGCCTATCCTTAGTAATGTGGTCCAACTGCAATTCTATTTGATATTGGGAGACTTGCAGAATTTAATACTGAAAGTAGAGAGAGAACACAAGCAGAACAGGTAACCATCACTAGTCAGACATCCACCCACGGTTGAAGACCTCAAGAGGACCATGCCTTTAGGAGCGGAGCAGACTGGTCAGAATAAGGGAAGTGCTACTCTGAGTGAGAAGAAGTATAACAAGAGTAGCACACTCACTATAATCCTAGATAGAAAATGCTTAAGGTGTCATGATTTTGGGTATATCACTTCTAGTTGTCTGACAAGTTGAGTGTCGGCACTATTTTTGGTGTGGGGTTTGCCCGTAGGAAGCTGTCGGTCATCAGAATTGAAATCCCGTTGCCCGCTTAGGAAGGACGTTTTTTTTAAAAAAAAATTATTTTTGAAAGAAATGAAGTCAAACTGACCCCATAATTTTCATAGTTTAAATGAAAGAGCGTTTTACCTCAAATCACGTATCTATCCCGAAGGATGAACACAAGAATTGAGGGTGAG
>JXCR01148738.1:4243-17686 GCA_002079205.1 Phalaenopsis hybrid cultivar | reverse complement strand
AGAACTTCGGTGACTTCCTGAGCTATCCTATTATTTGGCTTCAATTTAGGAGAAATCATTTAGATGTTTCATCCTGCAATTCTTATTTATTAGGATTTACATTTGTGTAAAGCAATCAACACAAATAACCTTGAAGATGTGATGATTTAAGTCATAACGAACGACAACCTCAGAATCCTTAGGGCTTAGATTGTACAACAGGATTGTACAAATGCCTAAAAGATGTGTTTGAGGACTTATGTTGCACTAGGCAAACGACCTCGAATTCCTATGGCNCCTGAAAATCTTATACCCTACGATTCAGAATTAGAACGCACTATTAGAAGGATTAGAAGATTAAGAAGAGAATCTAGAAATCCTGACACAATGGAAAACAATGTGAACAATCAAGGAATAGAAAATGAACACCAACCTAGACCTCTACGATTCGAAATTAGAACGCACTGTTAGAAGGATTAGAAGATTAAGAAGAGAACCTAGAAATTCTTATACAATGGAAAACAACCTGAACAATCAAGGAATAGAGAATGAACACCAACTTAGACCCCTAAGAGATTATGCAAATCCTACGAAAACAACATGAACAATCAAGGAATAGAAAATGAACACCAACCTAGACCCCTACGAGATTACAAACAACATGAACAATCAAGGAATAGAGAATGAACACCAACCTAGACCCCTACAAGATTATGTAAATCCTACAACAGATGAAATTCACTTATCTATCCAAAACTTGTAGCTGCTAATTCATTTGAGTTTAAACCTGCTATTATCCAAATGGTACAAAACAATCAATTCGGAAGACCCATACGAGATTATGCAAATCCTACAACAGATGAAATTCACTTATCTATCCAAAATCCTGATGCCCCTAAGAGATTATGCAAATTCTACAGCAGATGAGATTCACTTATCTATCCAAAATCCTGATGTAGGTGCTATAGACCCCTAAGAGACTATGCAAATCCTACAGCAGATGAAATTCACTTATCTATCCAAAATCCTGATGTAGCCACTAATTCATTTGTCTACAACAGATGAAATTCACTTATCTATCCAAAATCTTGATGTAGCTTCTAATTCATTTGAGCTTAAATTTGAAATTCACTTATCTATCCAAAATCCTGATGTAGCTGCTAATTCATTTAAGCTTAAACCTAATCCAAATGGTACAAAACAATCAATTCAGAGGCACACCAAATGAAGATCCTAATTTACACCTCGCTCCAAATGGTACAAAACAATCAATTTGGAGGTACACCAAATGAAGATCCTAACTTACACCTCTCTAGTTTTTTAGAACTGTGTGCTATTTTTAAATATGACAGTGTCTCAAATGATGCTGTTAGACTTAGAATTTTTCCTTTTTCACTGATGGATAAGTATGTGGTTAAATTTGTTAGCACCAAGATCTATTAGAACTTGGGGAGAACTTTCACAGAAATTGCTATCCAAATATTTCCTTCTATTCCCTATTAGAACTTGGAGAGAACTGTCACAAAAATTTCTATCCAAATATTTCCCTCCATCCAAGGTATTAGAACTTGGGGAGAACTTTCACAGAAATTTCTATCCAAATATTTCCCTCCATCCAAAGCTGTTAGAAATGACATAACATCGTTCTGTCAGATTGATGGAGAGTCAATATATGAAGCTTGGGAGGGATTTAAAGATCTTCTTAGGAAATGCCCTCATCATTCATTACCAAATTGGTTGATAATTTTGTCGACGTTATTTCGGGGTTGGAGGGGGGTTGCCCATAAGAAGCTGTCAATCACCGGAATCGAAATCCCGTTGCCCGCTTCGGAAGGACGTTGAAGTATGAAATCAAACTGGCCCCATATTTTTCATAATTTAAAATGAAAGAAAATTTACATATATATTTAGTTTTAGAAAAATATGAAATCAAATTGACCCCATATTTTTTATAGTTTAAATGAAAGAGCGTTGTACCTCAAATCCTGTATCTATCCCAAAGGATAAACACAAGACTTGAGGATGAGGCTCGATAAAAATATTTAGTTTTAGAAAAATATAAAATCAAACTGACCCCATATTTTTTATAATTTAAATGAAATAGCATTGTACTAAGTATGAAATCAAACTGACCCCATATTTTTCATAGTTTAAAATGAAAGAGCACTGTACCTGGGTATGAAATGAAACTGACCCCATATTTTTCATAGTTTAAATGAAAGAGCACTATACCTCAAACTGTATCTATCCCGAAGGATAAACACAAGACTTGAGGATGAGGCTCGATCAAATAAACTAAGGGATCCCGAAGGATAAACACAAGACTTGAGGATGAGGCTCGATCAAATAAACTAAGAAAAGTATGAGGTCCGTTAGACCCCATATTTTTCATAGTTTAAAATGAAAAAGCACTGTACCTCAAATCCTGTATCTATCCTAAAGGATAAACACAAGAATTGAGGATGAGGCTCGATCAAATAAACTAAGAAAAGTATGACGTCTGTCTGGTCTACGAAACCTTTGTATTAGCTGACAAGTTCCCCTATTTATTATAAAGGATTAAATAGGGTTTATATTAAGCTGGGTTTGGGCATGCTTCCTATAAGGGCAAGCCCCTACAGTTAATTACTTCTTAAATGACCAAAGCCACCTAAGAAGACTCTCGATACAAATCAAGAAATGCTATCTTCAAGGAATTTCAAAGGGTATGACTCTTTAACGAAATCGGACGTAAATGTGTGAAAGGGGATTGGTTCAAATTTAGAACATTTTATTGTAGAATCCAAGGGGAGAAGAACTAGGCGATGTCATGGATCAAGAGGAGAAAATGTGATTTTTCAAAATTTAATTTAATTTATATAATTATTTTAATGCAAAAAAATGACTTTGAAGTTTTTATCCTACCTCATTCATGGGTCAATTAAAACATCAGAGGAGAAAATGTGATTTTTACAGATTTTAATTTAATTTATTTAATTATTTTAATGCAAAAATAGGATTTTTCAAAGAAAATTCCTAACTTGACCAAGGTGAATTCTAATCCCTTGAAATTCTTACTGGAGGTAGACCTTGACCAGAAAAGCCTTTGGACAAAATTTCATGATTTTTTGAATTCTCTGTGATTTATCAGAATTAATTCAAGTTCTGGGTTATTTAATAAAAATAAAATATTTTAGGTGCTGAAAATTAAGTTTTGTATTTTTGAAAAATCTCTCTAAGGTTAGAGAACTCACGGGAGCAAATTTTATAATTTTTTAAAAATTTTTCTAAAACTCATTTTTAGCCTTTAATTTTTCTGATTTTTCTTTGATTTACTGGAATTTTTATAGTGAAAAACTCATTTTTAGCCTTTTCTAAAAAAGATTTCATATTTCTCAAATTTTTCTTTGATTTATTGGAATTATTTTAGTGAAAACTCATTTTTAGTCTTTAAAAGATTTTTAAGCTTTGAAATTCAATATCTTTATTTAAAGGGATAATATTCTAATTGTTTCTAAGTGATTAGGAAGCAATTTAGAACATTTCCATGAGTTTTATTATTTTTTTGTGATTTTTATGGATTTTTAATTATTAAAATAGGCTAAAAAACAAGTTTTTATTTTAAATTTCATTTTATTTAAAAAAAATACCCCTGATCACAGAGAACTCAAAAAACTAAACTTCATAATTTTTTGAGTTAAATTTTGATTTTTAAAAAACATTTAAATGTCAAAAGTGGTATTATCTTTAAAAATCAACTTAATTTGTCACATATTGGTTCATCAGTAGAGTCATCCTCTATATCGAGGAAATACTCTTTTGACTCACTAGTAACAACCATGCAAAATTCAGAATCATCGATTGGTCCAACTGTACCAAATCCAAGACCTTCTTTTAAATTGGGAGTTCAACTTTTAGTATTCCATAGTTTTTCAAAAAGTTGAAATTTATCTTTTGATATTTGTTTTGGTAAGTTTCCTTGTTGAATTAACTTTTGAACACAAGGCGAGAAGTAACCAAAAGGCAATTCCATTAATTCATTAGAATCAACATCCAAATTTACATATTTTTCAAGCCCAGTAGAGGTAGAAGCACAGTAAAATTTGATCGACTTTAAACCAACACTATAGACTTCCTTGACCTCTAAACTCTCGACCTTTTGAGGGAGAATCATAGTAAGGGTCATAGTATTCACACAGTGGTTTATCCGATCATTCATTGTTTCTTATTCATTCCTCTCTGTATCTTCTAGGGATATCTTGTACTGAGGTTTCTTCTGCTTTGTCACGTTATTTCATCTTTAGAACTGTCTTCATCACCAATGTTGATAGTTGGCATAGTCTTTTCAACAATTAAATAGATCTTTCCTCGTCCACGTCCCCGGCCTCGACCTCGGGTGCGTGAACTATAAGAACCTCCACCAACTCATTGTAAGGGAGTGTAGAAGGTTGTTGAAGCGGAGTTGTATGGCCTCCTTTTTGTGATTTTTCTGAATCTTCATCTTTATTTGTGATAACTTCATGAGAGAAGACAGTCCTCTTTGGAGGCGCGTAGTAGGCAACATCTTCATGGATACCAACTTTATGCACTGAAAATGGCTGTAGGTATCCCTTGATGCAATTTTCTTGACCATCTTTGTGGTATTTAATGCACTGGTGTAGGGATGATGGAACCATATTATGCTCATGAATCCATGGTTGACCTAATAGAGCATTAAAAGAGGTCTCGGCGTCGATGATATGAAATTTAACTGTTGTTACGAGCTCTTTAACCTTCATAAGAATGTAATTGATCCAAGGGCTCTTTCTCCCTTTTGGTTGAATCCTCTTAACATCATCTTATTGTAATTGATCCAAGGGCTCTTTCTCCCTTTTGGTTGAATCCTCTTAACATCATTTTATCGGCCGCAAGCTCTTGAGCTTTAATATACAAATTGGTCAATGTCTGTAGGCTCATCAAGTTAAGAGATGCTCCAGGATCCACTAAAACCCTGGATAACACAAATTGTCGATGTTGATGGAGATGTAGAGCAGACGATTGTGGTCAGCGGTACCGAGTATCAGTTCTTCATCTGTGAAAGTTACTCCTGACTCTTCTCTCACCGAGCAAACTTCATCTGAGGATGTTCTAGCCAACTGAGCTAAGCAAATTTCTGGATCAAGCAAAGCTGTAACCAGAGGTTCTCTCATCTCCTTTGACAGGATCAAAGCGTCATAGATGCTTAGTCGGGCATATAACTTCCTAAGATGAGCTAGCACGTTGTTGTCTACTTTGCATGATCCTCCAATTTTATTTTGATTATTTGGTTCTTCCACTGGCAGAGGTGGGGGTATCTCTTCTCGAGTCATTATCTGTTGGAGCTGCTCTTGGTGGTAACACTTTTCCGCTCCTTAAGTTGACTTCTGTGATTTCTTCTTCTTGAGATATCATTATTGAATCTTTCGGTATATTTTCCTCCTTGTCAGAAAGATCTAAGTTGATGGCGAACGGTGTACCATGATGCTCGAGAGTTGGCTCTTCATTATCGGTACTTTCGTAAGCGATATCATTGAGTTCTTCTTTAGCCTTGACAACCAGTTCATCAGACTCGAGTACGATTTGAGGATCATTTTGGGGATCGAGATCGCAGTTAGATTGGTCATAATTAGTCACATTATTACCAGAAATAGTCAAAATGTAGCCAAAATCACAATCATTATATTCATAAGACCCTAAGGGACAAAAAGATAATCATACAAAGTCAAGGGTTCGAGGATTTTCTTCCCCAAATCCGAGACAACCAATCTAGTAGAGGCAGCCTCCATCCTACCCCCCGTGCTATCAATCTTGGTAGTGACACTTTTATTCTTCCTTCTCTTTGTCCTTGACGATGAAAAATTTTATGGTGTAACCTTCATCTCGGGCTCGGTGTGCTGCAGACTCTGAATGGAGGCTTGTTTTGATGCAGACTGTATTTTGTTCAGTATCTTTTTGGATGACCTGCTCCAGACCTCCTTCCATTCTTCTTTAGTGTTCATAGAAGCTTGTTTTGATGAATCCTGTATGTGATTAATGACCCTCTTGAGTTCATCCCAAGTTGTACTCCATCCATCTTTTCCGACATACGGATCAATTGGGGAGATTGACTCAGCTGAAACCATGTTTATGGAATCTTTTTCAGGTTCTCTCAAATACTCCTTCGGGATTGTTATATTCCCTTCATTGAGGTTCTTCTCGAGCCAGTCTTTAAAGATAAAGCACTTGTCTATAGTGTGTCCAAGCAACCAGTGGTATGGGAAATAATTTGGTTCATTCTTCTTATCCACCTCTTTGGGTTTCTTTGGATCAGGTAATTTGAATTCTAGTTTTTCATCAAGCTTTAGAATATTTTATGTACAGCTTCATCTTTGAAGGAATACACAACTTTCTGTCGCTCTAACAGGGATATTCTTTTACCCGTTGTTCGAGGTGATCCCTCCTGAGACGGCCGTTGGTTGGATTGGCTGCTCTATTTCTTAGAGTACTGTGACGAAGACTGGCGATGCTCTTTTGCATATACCTTTATCGGTCGCTTTCCTTTGTCTAAAGTCGTGACTAATCCTGATTTCTTTTAGAACACTCTGGTCACCTTAGCCTTTTCATGCGGCTCCATGTGCTTCATTTCTTCTTGAAGACTGCTGGATTTACTGAGTAGCTTCTCTCATGCGGCTCCATGTGCTTCATTTCTTCTTGAAGACTGTTGGCTTTACTGAGTAGCTTCTCGAAGGATTTGATGGTGAGTCCCTTAAGCTTGAAAGCTACTGACCTATGAATGCTTTTGAGTGGAATCTCAATTGCTTGATGTTCCTGTAGCTGAGGTTCACATTTGATGCTAAGGTTTCTCCACCTCAAAATATAGTCTGCCAAGGTTTCACTGGGCTTCTGCTTCTCCATCATGAGCTCTCCAATAAACATGTGATGTTGTGCCCCGGTAAATCTTTTCACAAATAACTGTTCAAACTCAAAAAATGTTTTAACTGACCCATTGGGCAAGTCAGCGTACTAGTCAAAAGCAATACCTAAAAAGTTGCTGACGAACTACTGGTAGAGTAGAGCTTCATTATTCCTCGTGTTGCCATAACTGGCTTGAAAATGTGCTATATGCTGTCTGGGATTTCCAGTCCCATCGAATATCTTGAAGTTTGGGTTCACAAAAAAGAAGCGACATCAAACTCCTCCGGGTAAGGTCTACCCTTCAAAATTGATGCATCGCCCATAGATTGGGCTAAGGCATCCCACACTTGTTCAACCATTTGATTGGGCTAATGAGACTCAAACAATTTCAATCTTAAATTATAAAGCAACACTTCTTGCCCAGGCTCAAAATGTTTTTTCAGAATTTTCTGAGCATGCCTAAATTTCATTTTTTCCTTATAAATTTTGGCATTCTCATAAGCTTCATGTCTTAATTCTTCAAGCTCATTTAATTGTAGTAATCACTTGTCTCCAGCATCTTTCAAATTATAATTAAATTATTTAATTTTCCAGTAAGTTTTATGTTCCAACTCAACTGACAAGTGACATGTTTTTCTATATATGAGCCTAGATGGTATAATTCATATATGTGTTTATAAGCAGTCCTATAGGCACATAAAGCATTATCAAGTCTAGTCAACCAATCAATCCATTTAGGATTTACTGTTTTTTCTAATATTCTTTTAAATTCTCGAGTGGATACTCTGCTAAACCATTGGTCTAAGGATGATAAGTTGTGACAATATGATGTTTAATTCTCAATTTTTGTGTTAATGTTTCAATCATACTATTCCTGAAATGACTTCCCCCATTTGTAATGATAACTCGTGGCTTTCCAAATCTTGTGAAAATATTCTTTCTTAAAAGTTTTGTTACACTTTTAGCATCACAGCGAGGTAAAAAGAATGCTTTAATCCATTTAGAAACATGATCTACAGCTATTAAAATATAAATATTTCCAAAAGTTGGTACAAATTGTCCCATGAAATCTAATCCCCAAACATTAAAGATTGCAACTTAAAGAGTAAAATTTAGGGGCATTTCATCTCTTCTAGAAATATTGCCTACTCTCTGACATCGATCACATATTTTTATATAATTATTAACATCCCTAAATAATATAGGACAATAAAATCCAGATTGTAAAATCTTAAATACAGTTTTGTTCACTCCAAAATATCCCCCAAAATCCGATTTATGACTTATTTGAATAATTTCTGGAGTTTCTTCTAATGTTACACATCTTCGAATAATTAAGTCGTTACATTGTTTATATAAATAAGGGTCATCACAAAGGTAAAATTTGGAATCATAAATAAACTTTTTAATGTGATGGTTATCTAATCCGTAAGGTAAAATATTACTGACCAAGTAGTTCACTATATCAATATACCATGAAAGTTGTCATTCATTAATCCAATATAATTGTTCAACAAGAAAGTTCTCATTAATTTCATCATTTAAATCTTTTTCATTTTTCTGTTTAAGCCTTGACAAATGATCAGCTATTTAATTATCAATATCATTCCTATCCATAACTTAAAAATCAAATTCTTGCATTAGAATGACCCATGTAATTAATCGTGGTTTTGCATCCTTCTTCATCATTAAATACTTAATAGCAGAATGATCAGTATGCATAATACATTTGATTTTAATAAGATAAGATCTGAATTTATCAAAAGCAAACACTATAACTAATAATTCATTTTCAGTGGTAGTGCAATCAATTTGAGTCTCATTAAGGGTTTTACTAGCATAATATATCTCTTTGAACTATTTGTCATATCTCTGACCTAAAACAGTCTCTATAGCATAATCACTAGTATCACACAATAATTCAAAAGGTTTTTTCAATCAGGTGGAATAATAATAGGTGTAGTGATTAATTTCTCTTTTAATAAATTAAAGAAATATATGCATTCATCATTAAAATCAAAGTTGGCATCTTTTTATAAAAGTTGACATAAAGGCTTGGAAATTTTTAAAAAATCTTTAATATAACGTCTGTAGAAACCAACATGTTCGAGAAAACTTCTTATTCCCTTCACATTAGTAGGAGGTGGCAATTCGACAATAAATTGAATTTTCGCAAGACCAACTTCCATGCAATTTTTAGAAATTTTATGCCCTAACACTATTCCTCTTGCAACCATAAATTGACATATTTCCCAGTTGAGAACAAAGTTTGTTTCTTCACAGTGTTTTAGAACTCTTGCTAAATTATCTAAACTTAAGTTGAAAGAAGTCTCAAAGACTGAGAAATCATCCATAAAAACTTCAATTTCTTTTTTATTAAATCATAGAAAATTGACATCATACATCTTTGAAAAGTTGGAGGGGCATTACATAATCTAAATGACATTCTTCTAAAAGAAAAATTTCCATAAGGACTAGTAAAATTCATTTTCTCTCGATTCTCAGGAGTAATAGGTATTTGGTGATATCCAGAATATCCATCCAAAAAGTAAAAATAACGGTGTCATGCTAGTCTATCCAACATTTGATCCAGAAAAGGTAAAGGAAAATGGTCTTTTATAGCGACGACATTTAAATTTCTATAATCAATACTGATTTTCCATCCAGTTACTTGCCTTATCGGAATCAATTAATTCATTTCATTTTCAACCACAATTACTCCTCTTTTCTTTAGAACACAATGAATTTGACTAACCCAAGAACTATCTGAAATTGGATAAATAATCCCAGCATTCAACCTTTATTTTTATCTACTTCCTTCATTATAAGATTCAATCTCCCTTGAGGATCAGCCCCAGGATTATGGTTATCTTCCATCGGAATTCGGTACATATAGATTGAGCGACTGACTCCTTTAGTATCAACTAATGTCCATCGAAAGGGTTTTTTTTTTAATTCTTTAATATTTGCAAGAATTGTTCTTTTTGTTCTGCAGTTAAATCTGAGGATATAATGACAGGTAACGTAGATGAGTTCCCTAAATATGCATACTTTAGATAAGCAGGTAAAACTTTCATCTCAAGATTAGGTGGTTTTTCAATAGATGGAATGAGAGGATATTATTTTCAGCAGTATCTAAAATTTTATACTTTTCTTGAGCATAATTTGAAGTCTCAGTAATCATTTCATTTGATTCATCTTCAAAATCTCTTTCAGTCTCAACTTCTTATTCTCTTTCTTCTGAAATGACTTTATCTTTTTGCTCCAATATAACTTCACATCTATTTTGAAAATGATTTACAATCATATCATCAATGATAGCCATTCAATAACCTTTTCCATCAGAATACTTCATTGTTTTGAACAAATTAAATTTAAATTCTTGATCATTCACACTCATTGTTAATTCCCTTTTTTGCACATCTTTCATTGCTCATCCGGTAGCAAGGAAATATCTCCCCAAAATAATAGGAATTTCTTTATCTTCTTCCATATCTAATACAATAAAATAAATAAGGAAGATAAATTTATCCAATTTAACTAGAACATCTTCTATAACCCATTTTTAATAAGTGATAGATCGATCCTCAAATTATAGGGAAGAAATATATCCTAAACCTAACCTTTTGAATTTAGATTGTGGCATGAGGTTAATGCATGCTCCTAAATCACATAAAGCTTTTCTACAAAATTTTTCTCCAAATGCACAAGGAATGGTAAAGCTACCAGGATCTTTAAGTTTTCGAGGAAGCTTTTTCTGAATTATTGCACTGCATTCTTCATTAAGTGCAATAGTCTCATGATCTACAAACTTCCTCTTTTTATTTAAAAATTCTTTCATAAATTTGGCATAACTTGACATCTGTTCCAAAGCCTCACTAAAAGTGATATTAATTGTAAGCTTCCTGAATATTTTAAAAAAATTTAAAAATTGTTGATCCAATTTTTTTTATTTAAGTTTTTGAGGAAAAGGTGATGGAGGTCTTTCTAAATTAATCTTAATTGGAGAGTTAGGTGTTTTACTTCCTCAGGAATAATTCTTCAGGTCTCTCAATTTCTTCAACTTCTCTCCCCACTTCAATCTCTTTTTAAACTCCAACGTTTAATTCCTTTCCACTTCTTAGTTCAACAACTTTAAATTACTCTGGCTCTTTACTTTTGTCTTTAGGGTTGATCTTTACATTACTAGGAAGTGTTCCCTGAGGCTTATTGCTAAGTGTGTTATCAATTTCTTTCAGTTGATTATCCATATTTCTAGTAGCAGCACTTTGACTTTGTAAATGATTACCCATTTGCAACACCATTTCTTCTATAAACAACTTCTTCTCCTCATATTGTTGATTAAAGTCCGGAGGATAAGTAGGTCTAAAGTTAGCACTACATTGGTTGTTTCAGTTTCCCAATAAGTTTACTTTAGCATTTCCCCATTGTTGACTTCTACCATTAGGATTGTTGTTTCAATTGAAGTTAGGATAATTTTTCCAACTTGGGTTGTAATAATTGGAATATGGGTTATCGAGTCTATTCATAGCATTTATAGTTTCCAATGGAGTATGAGAATCAATCATTTGTCCTACTGAATTATCTTCAACCATTTGGGGTGTTGGAGAAAAAATCATTCCAATTTGTTCTATTGTCTTAGATAATGCAACAACTTGACATGTGATCATTGAAATAACATCGTTATCATGAATACTTCCTACCTTTTTAGGATTTACCCTATCAGAAGGCCATTGAAAGTTATTTATAGTCATTTCTTCAATTAATGAATAAGTTTCATCAAAGAGTTTAGATATTAATGAACCTCTAACAGCAACATCTATCTCTAAGAGATCCTACTAACTCATTATAAAAAACTTTGAATGATTAACCAGTCTAATAAAGCATGATGTGGACACTTTCTAGGGAGTTCCGTAAATCTTTCCCAAGCTTCGTAGTTTTTTAAGATAGAAAATACTTAGCTAAAATTTTTTGGTGCTAAGGAATTTAATCACATCTTAGCGAATAATATATCATGGTGCTAAGGAATTTAACCACATCTTAGCTTTAGTCCTTAATGAAAAAGGAAAAAGTTTAAGTTTAACACATCATTTGATACACCATGAAATATTTGAATGTAGCACATAGTTCTAAAAAACTAGCTAAATGTGAATTGAGATCCTCAGATGGTGTTCCTCCAAACTGATTATTTTGTGTCGTTTGTATAATTGAAGGTTTAAGTTAAAATAAGTTAGCCTCTATAACAGGACTTTGAATACTTAAATGAATTTCATCTAATGTAGGGTTCGCATAATCCCTTAAAGGTTTTTGTAAATTATGATGTTCATTTTCAGCAGTTTGAATTTCAATATTATTTTGCGATGTGTTAGTTATTTCTGAGAATTATGAAATATTTCTTATTTTCAAAATTTTCTAATAATCCATTCCAATTCAGAATCGTAAGACACTAAATTTTTAGATTTAGAACTACGCATAAACTATGTAAAAATTGCACAAAATATATTAACACACAAAGAGTGAAAAAAATATATTTTTTATGAATTTTTACTTAATTTTTTTTTATTTTTAAAAATTATTTAAAAATTATTATTTTTTTAAATTTAAAATTCAAATAAAATTGTAAGTCAAAAAGTTCCATCGTAATCCCCGACAACGGTGTCAAAATATTGACCCGAACTGCAATTACGTGTATTTTTAATCTTCAAAATTTTGCCAGAAAATATATCTCAAATTATATCTATTGGCTAGTGTGAATAAATGTAATGATTTATAATATATTTTCACACTAGAGATACTACGCAAGTATACATATCGTTTTAAGTAATTTAGGATTTTCCTTAAAAACCCTAATTTCGATCCCACGATGAATGCGATAACTCTTGAAATCAACTTACATAATTTTTATCTAAATTGAAACTTAAACAAAAAAGAGGTCTAAAATGTTATGCTTACTAAAATTACTACTAAAGAGTTAATAAAAAAAGTAACAACTAAATGTAACAGCTTAACAAAATATAACATTAAGTTTGGATACTATGGAAAACCTTTCCCCTTACAAAGAGATTTTATTCTTTGTATGATTCAAATGATTTAAGACAAAATTTATGTATTGTGAAAAATATAAGCATACATTATTCTTTACCCCCTCCTGGTGCTAGCAAATAATATTGGCTAACTTAAGACCGATTCCTTAACTTCTCGATTCTGCGTCAGAACTATCTTGCCTCACCTCTAGATGCCTGTCGGCACTATTTTTGGTGTGAGGTTTGCCCGTAAGAAGCTGTCGGTCATCGGAATCAAAATCCCGTTGCCCGCTTCGTAAGGACGTTTAAAAATTTTAGTTTTGAAAAATATGGAGTCAAACTGACCCCGTAATTTTCATAGTTTAGATGAAAGAGCACTTTACCTCAAATTTTATATCTATCCCGAAGGATAAACACAAGAATTGAGGATGAGGCTCGATTAAGTAAACTAAAGAAAGTTATGACATCCGTTTGATCTGTGAAACCAATATATTGGCCGACAAATTCCCCTATTTAATATAAGAAATTAAATAGGGTTTACATTATGCTG
>JXCR01148737.1:157310-195076 GCA_002079205.1 Phalaenopsis hybrid cultivar | reverse complement strand
CAGCAAGAGCAGGTAGCGTGATGGGATTACGGTGCAATAGGGTTGTGGGAAGTTATGACAGAAAAGATTGATGATGGGGAAATTACTGTAGGAAAAGTTGCTGGTATGGGAAGTAGGAAAGGGCAGATGTGGGCAGCTGTAGGTCTGGAGGGCGGGTGGAGAGAATGGCAGGGAGAGGTAAGGAGATATGGCGACAGCGGTAGCAGCAACAGGTTGTAGGGTGACAGTAGAAAAATCTGAGAAGGTAGGGCGTTGGTGGAGGGTAAAATAATTGAGGAAAAACACTACCTTGGAGCGAGATACAACTCTAGAAAGGGAGAAGTGGTCGTCGACGGCTGTCCACCCAAAAATCTGAAATAGAAATAACAATTACTGAACCCTAATGCTGGAAACGACATATAAATATAAACAACATAGGTGGGGAAAAAAACTAGAAGGGGGAAATAATTCCGGCCCAATGAAAAGGAGGTGGCGAGCCTGTTTAGCCCCTACCCCTTGCTGTACCGGATTCAACCCCTAGGCCTCGTGTCACCATGTTTTGGGAAATGACTTGAAAAGATGAGGCAAACTTTCACCAATTTTTTTTATTGAAATTGATGATTTCTTATATTGTGATTTGTTTTAAAAAGTTCAGAGAATTTTTGTCCGAAAATAAGGAAACAGGAATAGTATGATGAAATATTTTAATACCACATTTTTTTTGGGAAATGACTTGAAAAGATGAGGCTAACTTTCACCAATTTTTTTTTTTTTATTGAAATTGAGGATTTCTTATATTATATTGTGATCAGTTTGAAAAAGTTCAGAGAAATTTTTTTCCGAAAATAAGGCAAGAGGAATAGTATGATGAAATATTTTAAAACCACATTTTTTTAGTATCTAGAAAAAAATTGCCAATGTATTTATCCTTGTAAAGAGAGAAATAACGTCCAATTTCATTAATTGTCTCACTACAAATTATTTAGTAAAATTAGTCGTTTTAGTATCCACATGTCAAAGTTTTGTAAAAATGGAAGCCAATGAGAGTAACTCTTATTTCTCAAGAAATTTATGATTCAGATCTCAAGATTAAAATTTATTAAGATGCTTCCGTGGAAAAAAAAATATTATGTTAATGTTATTGTCTATGTGGCATACCACTTTGACATGGAAGCTTATTCCTATTGGGCTTGCAATCTTGACAGGATATTTGTAGTATAGTTTGTTAGCATAATTGAGTTTGATTATTCTTAGTTTCATAAAAATTATTAGTTTAACGAAGGTTTGAGGGTTTGACATGGTATTAAACCATCTATTTCCTTGAAATGTTTTTTTCTTTTTTTTATTTTTATTAGTTTTTTCTTATTACAAAGGAAACTCGTCATTGTATGGCAAAAAAAGAAAAGACAAAGAGAAGAAAAGATAGAGAGAGAGAAAAAAGGTCTTTTTCATGATTAATATAATTTTGTGCAGTAAATTTTTCTTAGTGGTTTTATGTTTTGTGCTCATCACAGGGTCCTGGGTTCAAGGTCTAGTACATGTGGGTGTATTATTGTGTTAAAAGTAAAAAAAGAAAAACAAAGCTCACTTGAGTAATGTGCATTCTTTTATCTTGAATAGTCAAATTGCCATTGATATCACTTATAGCTTTGGAGCTCATTTATCTATTGTTTCATACCTAATAAGTCTTGATTTAATCATTTATGCAAATTTTTTAGCCTCTACCACTCCTAAGTTTGTATCCTTAACATGTAGTGAATGGAAACTGTTTAAAGGTGTGTTTGAGATAGTTGAAACTGTTTAAGAAGCAGTCATGAATTTGCTGTTAGAAGTTGCTGTAGTCAATTTGAGTAGTTCAGTTATGAAATTGTTGTGCTGCAATTAGTGTTTTTAAAACCGCACGTGAAAATGTGCATCACTTGCAACGCAAGGCGAAGCGGATGTCGCTCTCTTTTCTTTGCTGTCATGCGGTTTTGTTGTGCGAAGTATGCTGTTGGTACTATATCACTCTTTAAAGCGCAGTTGAAGCGCCAGCTCGATCCGGTTCACAAGCGAGGGAAATAAAACTTAATGTTTTGGTTTTTCTTTCAAATGCGTAAGCCACAGGAGTAACTTTGCCAAGGACCCTTTGACCTTCAACGCATGCGACAGAAGCTTTGACCGCAGGAGATGCAGGTTATGGGCACTCCAACCTTCGACTGTGGCGGCAGACTCTTGCACCGCAGATGAGAGGCACTTTGATCACAACAGACACTTCGATCGGAGTAGGAGCTTTGCCCGTTTGTGGGGACTAAAGGGTTTTGAAGTTGGAGAAGGGTGGCATGCATATAATACCCTGTTTTAGCAATTTTTTTTTTCTTTTTTTAACGAGAAAAATTTCAATCCACTAAATTAATTCTTTGAATATGAAGATTTACACACATACCATTCAATTCCTATCATCATATGTAAATTGAAGGGTGGTATTTTAATGTGATTCGACGTAGAAATTGACACAATTTTCATAGATATTAGAACAAACAAAAATTCTTATTGCAATAATCCAACAAACTCACACGAATACAAAGATAAACGCCTAAAATTCAACAGGTAGCCGGTCTCTCCCAATTTTTAAAATTTGAGAGGTAGGAAATCCCTCCCAATCCCTAGCCTTAAGACTCACAACTCAATCTCATGCATAAAACTAACCCTAGACATAACATTTATATTTATACTCAACAACAATAATAATAATAATAATAATAATAATAATAATAATAATAATAATAATAATAATATAAGACTAAATTGCCCTTAGGCTTACGAAAGAGAAATTTGCCTTAGGCTAGGGGCCCTCGTAACGATACTGTCTCCCCAAACAACACATTGTCTTTAACTTGGGAAAAATGAGAGTGTTTCCTCTCCTCCCTCAATACTGTCTCTATTTCTTCATTCTTTGCTTCCTCTTCTCGCACTTTGAGAACTTGTAATTTTTGATCCTTGCAACGGTGTGCTGAGGTAAACTTCTCATCACAACGAAAATATAACCCCTTGGCTTACTTCTCCCGAAATTCTGGCTTTGTAAGACGTTGTGTGTTGCTCCCGGTCGTTGTCTATTATTCATGTCCCATGCAACCTCTTTTTGGACTTCCACTGTTTGAACTTTTGGCATTGTAGTGGTTGTAGTAGTTCCGTATGACACTCCATCTGTATTGCTCCTGCTGGCTTTCTTCATCTGGTTTTTATCTTCCACCATTTGTGCTAGCTCCATCATCTCTCTCAATCCCCCGCAGTCTTAGTAGTCGGAGTGTTGCCCGTATGTCGGGCTTTAAATCTTTCATGAAATTCCTCTCTAATCTTGCTTCAAAAATCCCCCACAGTCGTCCCGACAATAGTTTAAATCTCTATATATTTCATGACGGTCTCCTCCTGAGTCAAGGCATAGAATTGGTTGTGTAGGTCTCCTTCCCGAATAACTTGGAAACATTCCAACAAATCCTTAATTTCACCCCACGAACGAATCAAGTACCTAGCCTCCCTCTTCTGAAATTAGGCTCAGGCTTTGCTTTCCAAACACAATCCAACCTCCATGAATTTCTCCTCCCCATCTAACCCATTCACCGCGATGTATAGCTCGACCCGTTACACCCAACCATGTGCGTCTTTCCCCTCGAATATCAACATCTTCAACTTCCTACCTTTAGCGTCTTCACCCCAATTTCCTCTTACTTTGTTATTTCCCCTTACAACTCCTTCATTCAACTATAGTCATATCCCCTCCCTACTTCTCTCTCTTCTTCTTTGTGCTTCTTCGAACCTCTGATATAATCCCTTCTTCATGTTTTTGCGCAACTGCCTCAATCAAAAATCTCTAATCCACCCATAATTTGAGCCCTGAGAGGAGGAATGTGATGATGGATGTTTTCGTCCTCATGTTCCTCAGCTTCAATCTCTTTTCGTTTCGATCTTGATACAAATTCTCCAGTCAACCTTTGATTAGGGTTTGCAAATTGAGCTGTCAGCGAGTTTTTGGATTGCATCTCAATGAGCCTCTTTAGTATCTCCCAAATTTTCCCCTTGCTCTCAAATCGATCCTTCAGTCAGTTCTCCATAGAGGAGAATCTCTCCTCTATGGTGGCGAACATTTCTTCTATCCCAAATTTCATTTTACTCATCTCTTCCTTCAATTTCTTCTTCAGATCATCCTCTTTTTGTCGCCTTACTCCCAGTAACATTTTCTATCACAAAAGACGAATTTTTTGTCTTTGTGTGCCGTTCTTCAGAGACTCCCAATCGATTCCAGTTGTAATGGCCTCTGAATCTCCACGATTCAAATTCTTGTATGTTTACAGATTCTGTATGTCACCTTCCCTACTATCTCAATTCACGACTATCACGAGATTCAGGCGACGCGTAAGCTGTGATCGTATCCTCACCTTTTCAGCTGTCTTGAGTTGCGTTCAGCATGCTGCGATCGTCGGTGGTTGCGTCGGTGGTTGCCTTCTTATGTGAGCCTAGAGCCTGTAAGCTGCGATCCCATTGCCTTCGCAGCAAGACTTTGTTGTAAGCCTCGATGTCAACGGCTCCTCCGCATGCTAGTCGATCGCGGAGAACGTGATCTCTTTGGCTTCCCCACGTCGATCACCATAGTATCACAGGGTTCAAGCACGATCATACTTGAATTAGACCATATCGTAGGTTTGGTCACCTCGTTGCCCTTCTAAGAAGCTATGATCGCAGTTGCTTTAGTGTAAGCCGCAATTTGCTTCAGATTTCGTGAAGTTGTTCAGGTCCTCTCTTCTTTCGATTCGATTCCAGAATCTTGAGCTCTGATACCAATTGATACGATTCGACGTAGAAATCCACACAAGTTTTTGTAAAAATTAGGGCAGATAGAAATTCTTATTGCAATAATTCAAACAACTCACACGAATACTAAGATAAATACCTACAATCCAAGAGATAGGCGGTCTCTCCCAATTCCTACAATTCGAGATGGCCTAGGGCGCACAAGTCAATTTCATGCATAAAACTAACTCGAGATATAACAAGCCTATTTATACCCAACAACAACAATAATAAAAGACTAAATTGCCCTTAGGCATATGAAAGACAAATTTCCCATTAGGCTAGACGCCCTCGTAACATATGTGTGTAAGTACCCCATTATTAGAAGGATGACATGTTTGTAAATATGCATGTCATATTTAAATGCCATGTTTTTGTAATAGATTATGTTTTAGTTGAATAACAACCATCATTCCTTTGAGCCATGGTTTCATTCTAACCTTGAATTTATTTCAAGATTATATTAATTTTCTATAAAAATTTTGAATTAAGGTGGAGATTCTTTAAATTTAATTTTTTATTTATTTTAGAATTCATTGGATTTTCTTCAACCTATTGCATGCCAAGGAAGAATAGTAGGACGATGGATCAGAGCATTGCTTAATTTCTTGAGTTTTGGATTTATAAGTAGTTACTTTTTCATCCCTAGATACTACCTATTAAACGTGAAGTGGACACTGGATTTTTGTATAGCGTATTCTTACATGGTATCAATCGCAATGATTTTTGTTTAACGATTTTATTTTATGAAATATCTTTGTTTTTTTAAGTTAAAATTGATCAAAATTGTATTTTGCTTTTTAAAAGTTAAAGTTTTATTTTTTTATGTGCTATAAAAAATTAGGATGGTATAATTGTAAAAAAGTAAAGTTTAGATGTTAGATATGTATTTACATAGAAATTGGGTGGTGTGTGTAAATGCGCTTTTCATTTGTAATAAAAGAAAACCTTGATAGTCATAATTCTCTTTTTATTATAAGAATTTGAATCCAACATGATAAATTCTAATCCTAATAATTAGAGGCTGTTGTTTGTGATTAAACATTTAATTATTGCCGTATTTTCTGTGGCCACATGAGTACTTCACATAAATACTAGCTCTACCAATGTGATATATTTTTATCCATGAATTTCCTGTAAAAAGGGCTAATGAAATGCATATATCTATGTGGAGAACGCATGTTAGCGACATTTCATTATAAATTAGTTGAGATATTTAATTCATTATGTCTTCATTAGAAAAAAAATCAATTATATCCGACAGAAAGGAAGCAAGATGCCGAGAGCATTGTTGAACCTGCCTCACGAAACCTTCCATTTGATCGAATCTAAAAACCTGTAGGTAAATACATTATGTTATTTTTTTTTTCTATATATTTCATATCATATTTGAAGTATATGAAAATGTATAAATTGTAATTACTTATTTTTGTGTATATGAAAAAAGAATTTGGTATGACTTATTCGAACANATTAAACATTTAATTATTGCCGTATTTTCTGTGGCCACATGAGTACTTCACATAAATACTAGCTCTACCAATACGATATATTTTTATCCATGAATTTCCTGTAAAAAAGGGCTAATGAAATGCATATATCTATGTGGAGAACGCATGTTAGCGACATTTCTTTATAAATTAGTAGAGATATTTAATTCATTATGTCTTCCTTAGAAAAAAATCAATTATATCCGACAGAAAGGAAGCAAGATGCCTAGAACATTATTGAACCTGCCTCACGAAACCTTCCATTTGATCGAATCTAACAACCTGTAGGTAAATACCTTATGTTAATTTTTTTTATCTATATATTTCATATCATATTTGAAGTATATGAAAATGTATAAATTGTAATTACTTATTTTTGTGTATATGAAAAAAGAATTTATGTATGACTTATTCGAACAAGGAAGAAAGATCTAACTTGGAAATATATCGAATTGAAATTTGAACTGACTTCATGGCATGTATGTATTTATTGTGGTAATGAGATAAATGAGGTTATATCTCGAGCCAATGAGCACTTGATTGGTTCGTCTAATACATCAAAAGAAGTAATTGCTGTGAGGTGTAAGAAAGTACATTCTGATGTAAGAGAGGAGCGGCTTATTTATCAGGGAGTAAGTAAATAAAAAAAAAATGTATTTATATGAAAGACAATGAGGTGGTTGATATAACTGAAAAAAATATCAACCGCCCTTACATTGTGGTAAAAGAGCATTTGTGAACAGTAACATATTTAAAATAAGATGTCCAATGCATACTTTTTCTATATAAGAAACCTGAAGGAGAAGTTGCTAGAAGAGAAAAATATGAGGCAAATGAGAATTAAAGAAAATGTCGATAAGAGCATCAGACAACAAACTATATAATACACTGTTAGCTGGTTTTATCAATCATGAATTCCTTTTAATGTATTGAAGTTGGAGAGTATTGATCATATGTTTGAGATAATCAGTATGGACCAGACCTTCAACCACCATCTTATCATGAGTTAAGAATTCTTTTACTTGAAAAGGAATTACAGTCAATTATAAATGACACGAAAGATCATAAAAAAATTCGAAAGAGAATGGATGCACTCTTATGTTTGATGGATGGAGTGATCGTAGAGAACGATCCATTATTAATTTTTTGGTTAATTCATTTTTAGACACTGTTTTCTTAAAAGTCATATATATATTTTGAATATTCAAAAATTACCGTGAAACTCTTTAAATTCGTAAAAAATTGGAGAAAATAATGAGCTTTAAGTGGTTACAAATAATATTTCAGCTATCTTCTTCTAGGACTTCTGTGTCTATAACTTATTTTATTTGCACCTAAATGTATATATATTTTAGTTTTCTTAAGATTAAAGATTTTCAACACTTTTTTTTATTTTGGTCAATTGATAATGGAGAAAAAGATGTATATATCTATATGCGGCACATTTTATTGATCTTATGTTAAAAGGATATTGGAAAGATTGGTGAGGTGAAAAAAACGATTAGAAGCTTTGGAGTAAACTGTATGTATGTATGTGTGTGTGTGTCTTTATATATATATACATATATATTTGCGCCGCGTACTCAAATCAGTTGGTCGGACATCTGCTTGTTAGTTGTAAGTCCCCTCTGGTCTGTGTTTCGATTCCCCCAGAATATAGGGTGTTGTATTCGAATTTTTAGGTGCATNATATATATATATATATATATAAATATAATCATTGACTTTTTTTGAACATAATGAGAAAATATACAAGTGCAGAATTGGTGAGACTAAACATCACTCGTTTTGCAATTTCATTTTTTAGTTTCACCAACATATATAAGAAAAAAAGAAAGTTTAAGTTGCATGTTTGTTTTAGAAGATTGAAATAAGTCTAAGATTTAGGATTGATTAAAAAGGAAAAACAAAGCTAAGGAGATCATCCTTAAAACTTGCTTTGGAAATGGCGTTGCTTATACTTTAAAAGTTATATGTTCAAGTGTGAAGATATTAAGATTAGTTGATAGTGATAAGTGACATTTAGGGGCTGTATTTATGTTGCAAAGAACAAAATCAAGTATGTAATTAATGATACATGTAGAATAGATAAAAGGAAATATGAGCAAATTTCCTATATTATTGATAACTGATGGAAGTGTCACCTCCGACAACAAATGCATCAAGCTAGATATTATCTTAATCCATAATTTTTTTTAAGAATAAGATACAATTAAATGCACCATTGATAGAAGGTGTATATGTTGTTATTAGTAGGCTAGTGGAAGATCTAAATGATAGACTGATAATAAATAAAAAATAATCTATTTATAATTATTCTTGTGATCTTTTTGCAATTGAGTATGCCATCAGTAAAAGAGTTAAGAAAGCTTCAGATACTATTAGTTAAAATTTTAATTTATTTTTTAATCTTTAATTAATTTAATATTTTTAATATGACATCATAATTATAATGACGAAGTGGTAGGAGATGTTTGATGCATCAAATCCAACTTTGCAAAATTTGTGTCTCAAAATATTAGGATTGAACGTGCAACAAGCTGTGAGAGAAATTGGAGGGTTTTCGAGTATATTAATAATTTATGAATTTGTAGCATACTAAATAACTTATATATTTTATGCATTCGTTTAATCATTTTTTTGAAAATTCATATGAAGAGGAGAAATCAGCTGGAGCAAAGGTGCTGAAATGTTATATTTTTCATCAAATACAATCAAGTTTTAAAAAGGAGATTTAATTTAAGATAGTATTGATCCGATTAATTTGAATTCAACTGATGAAACTTGTGAGTGGTTTGTTGAAGAAATGGGGCATGTTAGTGAGGATTAATTTGGTGATGAAGATCTCTCTTGGGCAGAAAGTGGAGTGGCTTAAGGAAAAGTTGATCGAAGATGATTTGTAAGATTTAGTCGGACAAAAAAAAGGGGATCATCTACAATGCGGATGAGTTCAGCTCAACATGTATGTGCTTCTTTTGTGCTAGTAAGAGAAAATGAAATTTATTTAGAAGAAGAGTAAGAAAAAAAATTGAAGATGAAAAAATTCTATCTGAAAGAGAAAGAGATTATGTAAATGAAAGAGATGATGAAGACTACTAATTTATTTTAGCTTATTTGATGAAATATGAGACTTTATTATTTGATTTATGCTTTAAAATTTATATTCTATTGAGTTAAAAGATTTTTTTGGCAATATTTTAGTTTTTAATTTTTGCAGTAAACTAGTTGAAATTGTTTGAACTTTTAATTTGCAGATTAATTTTCAATGTTAGTTTTCACGTTAAGTATTTTAGAACATTTTTTTCTCTTTTATATGAAAATTTTAAATCATATTTTACATTTTTAATTTTAGAAGTGCTCATGAATAAATTTATTCATTAATAATTTTATACAACTATACAACGCTGTGGTTATTAAAGGCGTCACTATGCCATGTATTTGTATTTTGAAGCAAAAATAAAGCTTTGCACATCACTTTGCGCTTTTTGCTTTGATTGCACTGATGTAGCTGTTTCTTAAATAAAGACTATGATGCCCTTGCGGAATAAACAGAACACCGTAACTTAATTTCAAAATATTACAAAAAAAGTCTTAAGTCTAAAATATTATAATAAAAGTTATGCATCACTTAACAAAAATAAATAACACAAAACTTGAAATGCAAAGATAGCTTATGAATGCTTGCGTCATAACACATTATATAACTCTTTTAGTTTAACTGTTAAACTCCATATGCTCAAATATTTCTTAGGGGCATGCACATACATAGCACACAATTCTTAGGTATTCACATATTTCACACCAAAATTTTCATATTTACTAATTATTAATATCACACATAATATGTCTGATTTATGTTATGGGATGTAATCCATAAAAGCATGTGTAAATGAAACAAACATAAGTGAAATACATATTCTCATGCATATGAAATGTCTCATGTATGTAGAAATTGAGGCTGAGATGTTAGGTATGCAAATGGATAATAGTTGAGCAGTATGGAAGTAGATCTTCCGAATATATGCTAAAATACCACCCATCTAACTAAAGCCTACAACTTTAACCAAAACTAGAGCAATCCACTGAAAACCATAACAAGCACATAAAATTTTGAATCAAAAGCTCAATCCATAAATTCAAAAAACATAGCTTGGAATACACTCAATACACAAAAAAAAAAAAAAACATGTATAGTGCTACTCATATTCTAAAAATCCAGCGACGGAGAAGAAATGCCCCAAGCCCTTAATTACTACTTCTCACATAGATTAATTGATAAAACACTCGTCATATTTCAAAAATGCAGAAGATTAACCAAGCAACGAAGTGTATAAGAATTATTATAGAGGTATATATAGAAGAATCAAAAGCAACAATAGCGATGGGGAAGAGTTTGCGTGCATAGGGATTTAGCCAGCGACACGTAAGAAACGCCCTAAGGGACGCGGCGTAGATATATCAGGGTTTAGGCGGGTTTATTGGTGCAACGACTTTTTTTTCTATTAGGATGTGGAGCTCACCTCGGAACACAATGATTTCACCAACTAATCGTCAATACATTTCTCCATGGGTTTAGGACTTCTGTTCGATTTAATTTGAACAGATTAATTATTCTCTTGACTAAGTTAAAATTGATTCATTTTTTTCGTATAGATCAAATCTATTGGTTATTTTAACTACAAAGTTGTCTTCCCATAAGTTTCACATTTTTTATTTTTATAAACTCTATAGGACATGATAAAGATTTGAATTAAATTTTCGAGGCCCGTTTCATCCCCGAAGTCGTGAGTCGTACTTATGTGCCTTCAAATTAATATAAGCTCAAACACAAGTAATCAGAGTTTGATACAAAGCCATCAAGCCTATGTAACTAATATACTTTATTCGGTCACCTTACCTTCTTGGATAGGCCATAATTTGTGGGCTTTCTTAGCCCTTGAGATTATGAGTTCCAACCTTAGACATTATTTTTCTCGAGTTTTTAGGACTTTCTTTTCGGCCTTTCAAATGATGTAAGCCCCATTCTAATTATTTTGATCAATACGTAGCTAGAAGCATATCAAGCCAACCCTATTAATAGGGGTTTAATTCTTGTTGATCGGTTGGGTTTAGGTTTGATTCGAACTTGATTTGACTCTTATATACTTTGATCGGATTATTATCTATTTGTTTTGTCAAAATTGTTGACTTGATCTCATCTAACCAAAATCTAGCATGTATAACTTATTTATTTTATGTACCATATAAAATTTTTTGATCAAAACCACCCAATTAACCTAAATATGATATTTTTAACCCCAATTAACCTAATATGAATCCTTCTAACCTAAACATGAATAAAATGGTCATAATTGGATCAACCCCAAACTGACTTGAATAATAATCTGGTCTACCCTTTTGACTCAATCCAATTGATCAGTGAATCAACTCCATTCTAGATTTTTCAAGTCAGGTTCGGGGTGGGTCATTTATTGATACTCCTATCTTTTTAATGGGTCAACACAAAGCTGACTAGCTTGTCAAAGTATGCTTATGTCCCATGCCCTTCATCAAATATAAGCTCCATCCCAAATTAAATTCATGCCAATTGTCACCCTGATTAGCCTGCCAATCAAACGTAGAGCTACCAATGAATCACTTCGTCTCAAACTCGCTTCTCATTGTCATAATGAAACTGGTTGACAACTAATAGTTATGCCATATCATTAAGCTCTTATTTGTTATTTCTGGTGCCTCTTAGCTACAAGAAACCATGCTTTCCGTCTCTAATATATTCAATGAAAAATGGTAGGAAAACTTCCTAACCCTAAAATAAGTCAATTTAAATCTCAAAATCATTGCTTTGACATGCTTGTCAAGCTTTTATTGGTTATTTCTGGTGCCTCTTAGCTACAAGCAACCATGCTTTCCGTCTCTAATATATTCAGTGAAAAATGGTAGGAAAACTTCCTAACTCTAAAATAAGTCAATTTAAATCTTAAAATCATGGCTTTGACATGCATGTCCATCCCTGTTTGCTTGGGATACTTGAATGGAGGCAACCCACAATTACTAATCAGACTCCTTGACTATAACTGGTTAAAGCCCTTTGATGTTGTATGCCATGTCCGTCAATACATTTAGGTTGTTAAAATTGTGGGAAGTTAATGGTGTATGGTTGCGTCACTAAGACGTTCTCCATTAAATTAAATTTAAGCCTAACTATCATATTTAAGCTTAAATTACAAACACATGAAACTTCCTTAATTTGGAGAGTTATTTAATTCTTGGGTCTTTTATCTATAGGAAGTATTCATTCTAAACCTAAATATACCCTTATCTAATATAAAGAAATATATATATGCATTTTTCATGCTTACACGAATTTTGTATATTGGTGATAGGGCAACTCAGTAGTTTTGAATTTGCATTGTTGGATCATCTTAAGATATGTGGTAACCCTTCAATAAAGCTTAAGTGAATGAACCTCTATCTCTAGGCTTTAATTAGCAGTCTAACTTGGATCTCTCCAACATCAAGCTCAAAGACATTTGCACGAATCTGTTTGCTTGATTTAGACCTTTGAAAACACTAAATTTAAAGCATAAATGTTCTTATGTATCCATCTAGTATCCCTAAGGGTAAAGTGGTTCAACCCCAATATTAGAGACTAGGCTGCTTGATTCTGAACCCATCTATTAACTGCAGGGCTAAAATGCTTTAAACTAAAATGCATATTTGTGTTGAATGAATATAAACAATGAATTCTCTCCCTCACTATCATTCTCTTTGCGAGATATAGTAATATTTCTTTCAACTACCCTTTTCTAACTAATGCTCTTTAGGGAAAGATAAAGTAATTCCAATTAACTTTAAGTCGAGCTGTTTTCATGCTTTTCAATCCTTTGTTTTCTTGTGAGGAATACTTCTTTTCTTGTTATGCCCTAATTGAAATAATGTGTTATATACTTATGGATACTCCTCTATCAACTAATTAGGAATACAACTAATAGAAAATATTTGAAGTTAAAGCTTCTGTAATTAGTTTACCTGATGTGTAAGCTTCATGTTTAGCATTTTTCATAACACTCCCCCTTAAGTTGGAGCATAGATATTGATCATGCCCAATTTTTTATAAATATAAATGACTTTTGATTTATTAAGAGGGCCTTTGTGAAGATGTCTCCTAGTTGTCCCGTAGTCTTTACATGAGCTGTCGAGATCAAATTTTGTTGAATCTTTTCATGAATAAAATGGCAATTTATCTCAATGTGTTTCGTTCGTTTATGGAAGTCATGGTTAGAAAAAATATGAATTGCAACTTAGTTATCACACAACTTTGCTGGAATAGTCATCATAAAAACCTTTTCAGTCAGGCATTGAAAGTACCACATCAATTTACTCGAAGCTTTTCCCATTGCTCGATATTCATATTCAACACTGGAACGTGACACTACATTCTATTTCTTACTCTATCATGAGACAGTGTTACCACCAATAAAGACAATATCCAATAATGGATCTTCCATCAATCTTGAAGCTTGCTCAGTATACATCAAAGAAACGTTCAATATTTCTATGGCCATTATTCTGATATAATTTGTTTCGGAGCTCTCTTGAGGTAACATAATATTTGCTCCAAAGCTGACCAACGATGGAAAGTGGGGGAAGGCATAAACTGACTTGTAGTGCTAATTAAATACGCAATATCTGGTTTAGTTACTGCGAGGTAGTTTAATTTTTCCACTAACTTCCTATACCATTTAGGATCATTAAAAACTCTTCATTCTTGAGAAGTTGCTGATTAGGATGTAGCAGAGTATGACATGGTTTGACCCGTAATTTTCCAATTTTTGCTAGCAAATTCAACATATACTTTCGTCGAGATAGAAAAATATCTGTTTTCTTGCTCCTTGATATCTCAATTCACAAGAAGTATTTCAAGGATCCCAAATTTTTAGTGTAGAATTAATTTTGAGTAAATGATTTTAATGATAAGATTCTATACATATTTTTTTTAACAATAATGTCATTAATATAAACTATTAATAGAATGATTCCTGAAGCGTTTTGCTTATAGAATACTGTGTGATCACTTTAATTTTTATGCATCCCAAATTTTTCTGCTGCTTGGCTAAATTTTTGTAGCCATGTTTGAAGGCTTTTCTTTAATCCATATAGAAACTTCTGAAAACGACATACTTTCTCAGACACTCTGTGAGCAACAAACTCAAGAGGTTGCTCCATTTATATCTCTTTGAACAAATCACCATACATAAAAACATTCTTCACATGTAGTTAATAGAGGTGGCAATTATTCATTGCGGCCATGGACAGGAGACAATCGAAAAAGTCACATACGAAGCCGACGATGATAAAGTTGTAGAAGATCGATGATGAATCTGTGACGAACGTTGCAATGTAGGTTGATGACGAACGATGCCACGATCGACTTCGGTGAAGACAATCGACGCGGTCAAAGCCGCACTCGTGTGCGGGGAACGATGCGGAAGAAGGGAGTTGTGTAGCTACCATGTGAGGAAAACTTCCTTTCTTCTTATTCCTTGATTGAAATCATACGTTACATACTTATAGAGACCTCATATTTCTATAGATTAGGAATATACTTAATATAAAAGATCATCTTCTTTAATTAGACTACCTAATATGCAAGCTTCCTATTTAATGTTTTCGCTAACAATTCTCAACCCTTCAATTAACTGCAGGACTAAAAGGCTTTAAACTAATGTGCATATTTTTGTCGACTGAATATAAATGGCAAATTCTCTCCCTCAACTACCATTTTTCTTGCCAGATATACTGAACTTTCTTTCATCTACCCCATTCTAAATAATGCTCTTTAGGGAAGGTAAAGTCTTTTGAATTAACTTTAAACTGAGCTGATTTCGAGCTTTGAAAGCTTGCTTATATGAGTATTACAGTGTCTTCCTATTGAAAATTCCTATAGATAAGTTCACATATTTCATTGATTACGCATCCACAAAGTGAGCTAATGCTATGAGCTGCATTGCCTGACGGCTCATTTGGGACCGCTTTTGATTTTTTTTAATTTTTGTTTTTTATTTTTATTTTATTTTGCTTATGTTTTGATTTAAAACTAAACATATGTAGTATGATATGACCTGTTATAGTTGTTTTTACTGGCACCCAAATCAACATTTAGATGTTTTGAGTGTTTTTAGAAACAAGCTAATTTTATTTAAAAACAAAAATAAAAACCTACAAAAAATTCACCAAACAAACATTTTTATAAATCAAAAGTAGAAATAAAAAGACAAAAGTGATCCCAAATAAGCCCCATGGAATTTTGACCAGCTCCAGATCACCAACTTGCAGCTATCATAAATCTTTAATTAAAGAAACTAAACCTTGACGTGCCTTAATTAAGAAATTGACATCCTTTCTGGCATCATCATACTAATAAAATTTAGATATCACAATCTATTGTTGTTGACATCAAAGCTTCAGAACATTTTAAATCTGCAGAACTGTGAAAAATATTCCACATATTTGCATTGTGCTCTGACATAGGTTGTTGGCTTTCTTGTTTTTTTTAAAGACTTTAATGTTGATGTGAGTGCCCTGAACTTCATTATATGTGAGTGGACGTTTTGGTTCGGGTTGATGGAATTGTTCATGCATCATTACTCACATAGGAGAATAAAAAGCTTTGCTCGATGAATTAACACAATAACTTGGCTGTAAATAAATTTTTTTACTAGAAAGTTTTGGTACCAACTAAAATGGATGAAAAACGAAAGATCCATTTCATTTGTGACTCCTGCTTTATTGACTCTCACATCTTCAATTAATGTTCCTGTCTGTGTAGTTTTACATTCTCTAGGATGTTGAGGTTTTCTGACATTTTTTCAGTTTGATGTGCCCTTTCATAGATTATTGATACTATTTGATTGATCAGAACTTTAATTTCAGCTTTTTTTGCTGTTTTTAATTATACTTAGTCAATGTATTTTAGACACTTGCAATTGTTCTGGCCTATAAAAGGTATTTCCTACAGTTTCCATCATTGAATTTAATTCTTTTCTGTTTCTTTCTTGTGAGCTTTTACAGAATACATGTGATGGAAAAGCCTTACCACATCTGAAGGAAGAATTATGCAGGATATATATTAGTGAGAAGAGTACTAGAGAAGAACTTTGGAAAAATGGCGTTTTCAGGTCATCTATGATGGCCGCAAAGAAAAATCCTATGTATGTTGGCACTGAAGAGGTATAGCTTGTCTCATTGAATTTTCATGACCTTTCATATCTAAGATTTTCTGAACCTTCTTCTGATGAAATTGCAATTCCTTGAAATATTGCAGGATCATACGTGCATCATATGCCAACAATATTTGTATCTATCAGCCATTTCCTGCAGTTGCAGGGCTACTACATTTGTCTGCCTTAAGGTAGTGCGTGCACAGTTCAAAAGTTATCTACAGATTCAGCTTCTTGCTGTGATTTTTGTTGTGCTCAATATTGGCCATGATTTCTTTGTGTGAATATCAACATTGTTTCTACTTTTTAGATAAAACTCACATTCTTGTAAAACATTGTTAATCTTACTTCTACTTCCATGTTTGTGTAAACTTCTAGTTCTCTTTTAATTATGTTTCTGCTTAAGTTACAGTCCACATTCTCTTTTATTTATTTGTTTATTTGTTATTATTATTATTATTATTTACTGTATTGAAATGGTGTGCAAAATGGATTAACTAGCAGATTATTGTTGTTTTGGAAAGTATTAAATCTAATGGTTGTATGTTAGATAACTTCTATATTAAGAAGCTTGATATTAGGTAATCTAATTAGAGAAGATCTAATATATATATATTTTTATATTAGATGATTCCTAATCTATAGAGAGATGAGTGTATATAAATATGTAACATACGATTTCAATTGAGGAATGAAAAGAAAATAAGTATTTTCACTTCAAATGGCATTCCTTGTCTATATTGCTCGTTTGTTCGGCGTTGTTTGCATCGTATAGATCGCACGTTTAGATCGCTCGGCCGATGTCATTCTGCTTGTCAACTTTGTCTGTTATGTCTGCATCAACAGGATTAGGGCATAGCTTGTTTGGATCACTTGGTAAACATCTTTTTGCTTGTTTGGTTCGTTCGTCCTGTCTGCTTTGACCGTTCTTTTGGCTCATTTGTTTCGTCCGCTCGTGTGGATCGTTCGTCTGCTTTGTCCGTTCATCTGAACCACTCTTCAAATACTGGGATTAAGACATTGAAGAATAAACGTCGGCTTCGTCATGGTCCGAAAGTTCATCGTTTGGCTTCTTCATTGCCTGAACTTCTTCGCCAGGCTTCATTTTTGTCAGGAAGTGATTCGGTTTGTCATTGTCTTCTTCTACTTCGAATTAGTCTTCAACATCTTCGTTCGGTTTGACATCATCTTTAGCTGTTGTAAGGGGAGGGTTGCGCTCTTGTCTCCCAAAGGATCGTGATCGAATAAAGCTTCAACTCCATCTTCGTTTCCGTTAAATGTCAGTCCGTGCCGTCATGTTATGATATTCATTCGTAATTTCGATTGGACTTATTGATTTGTTGAAATCATTTGGATCGGATTGTTGGATTCAATATGCTTGAATAATTGTTGATAATCATGGCCGTGGAACAAAAAATATATTTTTCTTGGTTTGGTGGCTAATATTTCAGAAGAAAATTTAAATGACATCAATTATTTTTATTGGAATAAAACTTTCAGACTCTCCTTACGAAGTATATTTCAAGAGAGCTATTTTGTTGAGTCCCCCAACTGAAATTGATCCGACTTACTTTGAATGGATGAGTATTGTTGCCCATCTTTTGATACAAATACATATCTCTATCGAATCTGATTAATATTGTCATATTACTCATTGTGACAGTGTAAATGATGCAACGAAGGACTTGTCATTCATGTTTTATGAAATAACAATATTTCTCGAATCTTTAATGCATGCAAGGCGTTTTTTCGAGTTGAACAATTGGATCAAACAGTTAACACTATCACATGTTCTTTCAACGTGTTTATGAAGAATTGATTGTACTAATGTTCTTTAGTACTGATGTCTGGACTCAGCAGGTTCAAAGAGAGTAAATGGCTTTTATGAGTTTTCTAGTTAGCCCAACTGACAATATGAAGGTGTCAAATCGTATATCCAGTTTTACCCAGGAGTTACTACTCTGAGGGAATCTTATACTAGAGTTTTGCGTACTATTCCGAATTCTCAGGCCTCACACATGCAACAACCTAGAGCCCTTGCTAGCCATAAAAATACAGACATCAGTAAATCGTAGTCTTAGGGCAATTATGGAAGTTGAACTGTAAATTTTAGAAATCATGGCTCGAGGGAAGTTTGCTAGTAATGCCAAGAACTTGGTCATACAAAGAAACTTATTAGAAGTTGCTAAAAAATAATCGGAAGGTATCTAGATTACAGTCAACTGAAACTGAAACTTAAGAACTAGTTGAATTATCTTATGGTAAGAAGGCTGTTGCTGTAAATGGGTCTTTGTAGTTAAGTTTCATTTTGATGGATCTGTATCTTCTCTCACAGGTCGGTTGGTTGTTAAGGGCTATGCACAAATTTATGGAATTGACTACTCAAACACTTTCTATCCTGTGGCTATATTGACTCTGGTTCGCCTCTTGCTGTCTTTAGTTGCAATGAACAATGGCCACTACACCAGTTGGTGTGAAGAATGCCTTTCTGCATGGTGATTTTTTAGAAGTGGTATACATGAAACAACCTTCTGGGTTTGTTGCCTTAGGGGAGCCTGGGAAAATATTTCATCTTTTGAAGTCACTATATGGATTGATGCAAAGCCCTTCGGGCATGGTTTTAAAGATTTAGTCAAGCAATAATAGAATTTGGGATGCATAGAAGTAAAAGTGATCACATTGGATTCTACAAGCAATTTGCTTATGGTATCATTCTGTTGGCAGTGTGTATGTTGATGACATTATAATTAATGGAAGTGATGTGCAGAGAATTTTATCATTGTAATTATTTCTTTAAAATTAGTTTAATACTAAGGATTTGGGTTCCTTAATATACTTTTTAAGGACTGAGGTATTAAGGAGCAAGAAGGGTATTTTTCTGTCTCAATGGAAGTATGTTCAGATTTGCTACTAGAAACAGAAAAATTAGGAGTCAAACCATGCATTACTATGATACTGTTCTAATTGACAACTTACCAAGAATGGATAATCTTTTAATGATCCTAAGCAATATAGGAAGTTAGTGGAAAAATTAATTTACCTCACAGTGACTCACCCTGATATTGCATGCTCAGTTAGCACCAGAAGTTAGCTCATGTCATCCCCCCATTGTCCATCATTGGTCAACTTTGGAACATATACTATGTTACCTCGAAGGAGCTCTTGGAAAAGTGATTCTATATCAGAATCATGGGCATAAAAATATTGAATTTTTCTTTGGTGCAGATTGGGTAAGTTTTAATACTGATCGAAGATCCATTACTGGATATTTTATTTTTGTTGGTGGTAATTTGGTCTTCTGGAAGAGTAAGAAATAAAATGTAGTGTCTGATCGAGTGCGTAATTTGAGTATCAAGCAATGACACTCTTCGAGTGAATTGACGAGGTCTCTCAATTCCTGATTCAAATGGGTTGTAAGTTGGCAGCTCCGGTATAGTTGTGGTGTGATAATCAAGCCGCAATTCAGATTGCTTAAAACCTTGTCTTCCATGAACGAATTAAGCACATTGAGATAGATTGTTATTTTGTTCGTTAAATGAATTTAACGAAATTTGATTTCTATAGCTCATGTAAAGACTGGAGAACAACAAGGGGACATCTTTATAAATGCCCTTAATAGAGCAATGATCACTTATATTTATAATAAGTTGGGCATGATAAATATTTATGATCCAATTTGAGGTGGAGTGTTATGGAAAGTATTAAATCTAAGGGTTGTATATTAGGACGCCTGATATTAGGTAACTCAATTGGAGGAGATTACATGATCTTTTTTATATTAGATATATACCTAATCTATAGAGAGATGAGTGTATATAGATATGTAACATATGCTTTCAATTGAGAAATAAGAAAAAAAAAATTCACTTCACAATTGTAAACTACGAGTCTTGTACGTTCTATCGGTTTTATTCATAGAATGACTTAGTGGTTGTATAGGATCTTGTTTGCTTTTAATTTTTGCTTTTGTTTTAAAAGCATGTTTGTTTAATATATTTTTTTTGCATGTTTTTATTTTTTGTGGGCAAAATTAAATTAGCTTGCTTTTTAAAATAACTAAACATGTCATAACATATCAAACATATTTTATTTCAAGTGAAAGTATATACAAAATAAATAAAAATGAAAAAAAAAAAAAAACAAAATTCATAAGTTACCCCCAACGGCCCCTTAAATTTGTTTTATGCTTTTTTTTTCTGTGGAAATTATTTATTGTTATGATCATTCTGTATCAACCTCTCTTATCTAATTTTCTTATAAAAGCTTTTTTACGTTAATTCCTGTTAACCTGACTATGGAAACTGCATTTTTTTTAATTTAATACAGTATTTTTTTAAGTGATCTTGAATACTCCAGAAAACTTTGATGACATGATTTTATCTTTGTGCAGCATTGGAAGCATCTTTGTGAATGTGATTCAAGCCAACATCGCCTTCTATATCGTTACTCTCTTGCAGAACTTGATGACTTGATATCTATGACTCCTTCCATGTCTCATGTGACGTCTCTCAAGAATCCTTACCTTAAAAATACTCGGCAGAATATATTCTCTCCCCAAAGTTCAATTACTATTATAAAGAAGGTTTATGCTGGACCATTATTTTAACTTTTATGAGCATTTTACTTCTTATGTGATCTATTCTCTATCTCAGTTATGTTACTTGCTTTTCTTCCATCTTGCTTTGTAGTGTGTTTTGATGTTAATAAAATTTTGTAGCCTCTAAAGAATGGTGCTTTGCAGTAATTTATAAAGAAGAGGTCACTTTGTTTGATGTATTTTTTTTTTATAATTTTGATAAACTTATCAAACAAATAATTTTTTATAAAAATAATGGAATGCTTATCATATGCTCTCATTTCCGTGTGTGCTTGACATGTTTTTGATGGTTTTCATCAGTATGTTAGGGAGCTATGGTTTTTGCTCTCCATACGTGTTATTTTTGTTTACTCTTCATGCTTTGTTGATTTTTTTTTCCCCTTAAGTTACCTACTGAAATTAACTTTTATATTGGGAGGAGATCGTTCTATTTCTTCCCATCCTATTGAACTAACTTTTTAGTTCTTACAGAAGATAAGTTCAATATTAGGAGTGAGGCTTTATGATCATAAATTTATTCTTTTACAGATAGGGCCTTTTTTTCCATTTAATGTTCTTATTACTTTTGTTTGTTGACCTTCTTTTTTTGATCTTGATAATTTTTATCTTTTATTGTGTCAAAGAAAATTATAATTTGATCATGTTGATTTTGTAAGTGTTACGTAGGTATTGATTGCTTTTTAATGGACAATCTGCCTGGAAATGTGGATCGGCATCCCTTTTCAAGTGTTTTATTTGGTAGACTTGCATGCTGAATTCAGCTAAAACGATGATTTTTTTTGAAGTAGTAATTTACTCTCTGGAGGAAAATAGTTGGAAATTTCTTAATTTTAATCTTGGAACTTGCGTCATCTTGGGATGCTTTTAAGTCATATCTGGCATTGAGTTCTGAATATTCTGAGTTTTATGCTTTTTCAAAAATTTACTTAAATATGAACTAATAATTGCGATTACATGTTCTTCCTTTACCTTTTGCTTGGCCCTAAAAGTCATTTAAGTTGTAGATGCAGAAATAATTGCTTGTTGTAGGGACATGGATACGTGGATTATTACGTTAAATTTGTTTAATGTGGCTGGCAATGTATTCCTTGCAACTCCTTTATGCATACTTCGTGCTTATTTTTTGTTTGAAATAATTTATTTTTATAGATAAAATAATTTATTATCTAATCATGAAATAAACACAAAATTTGTAGCCTCTAAAATTCCAAATTCAGATAACAGAGTTAGAATCTTAAATCTATTGGATCATGGATTCACGAAATCAGCTGCAATGTAAAATCACACTAGCAAACCCTGAAAATTTTCAAAGCCTGGTATCCATTTATAATGCCAGAAATTGCAAGAAAATCAGTGAATTTTTGTCAGTGCTGCTACGATGTCGGAGACTGAAGGGTAACAAATTTGCATTCTAGCCTTCCCCAAACATTCTGCTGGCACTAATAACAATAATTGCAAATGATGCTTCCAGTAAGCAGCAACAGGGAAGAGCGATTAGTGGAACAATGAATCTATGAATTTAATATAATGTTTTGATGGCTTCCGCTATAATAGACTAGCTGCCCCATCCATTGAAAAGAGTCAGTGGACAATGACAACATGGAAGAAACAGCTAAAGATCTAACATTGAGCCTTATAGCAGAGAACTACACCAAAACCATGGCTGCAGGGAACCAGTATTAAACCAATTGGATTAGCTGCTGTGAACTAGAGAACCAGCGGCAAATAACAAATGAACCAAACCAACACAATCATTAAATAGAAGAACCTTTTGTTTATAGTGATTATCACTATATGCCTGTCGGCCGATTTATTTTTAAAATTTAGGATTTTTGAAAAAGGAGATAAGTTTTATAAATATAAAAATAGTTTTGATGTAAATTTAATTTTTGAAAGTAACATTTTAATTTAAAAATAGATGAGACAAAGCGAGTTTCGCATTTTGGATAGTTTGGATGACTAAGCACGATACCACGAGTAATATACTTATTCCGAAGAATAAACATATTACTTGTAGTGGACTCAATCACCTAAACTAAAGAAGTTGTGACATCCGTTTGGTCTGCGAAATATTTTATATGAGGCAAAAAAGTTCCCCTTCCTAATATAAGAATTAGATAGAGTTTATTTTACCCGGGTTCCAAGTTTTCTTTAGAGGCAATCCCCTATAGTTAATTACATCTCGAATGACCGAGATCATTCAAGAAAACTCTCGATTAAGATAAGTGATTTTGCCTTTAAGATTTCAAAGTTTAGGTTTCCAAAATTGGACATGAGAAAATCAAATGGGAGTGACTCAAAATAGGAACAGTTATTTGAAGGAATCCAAATGAATGAATAGTAGATATAACAGATCTAGGGGAAACCCCAGTGACTTCCGGACTATCCTATTGTTTGACTTTATATCTTTGAAATGATGTTATTTAATGTTTAATCCTGCAATTTATTTAGAATTTAAGATTTATATTCGCACGATATTCGATCGTGCAAATGACCAAAAAAGATAGGAGTTAAACCGTACCATATGGTAATCTCGGAATCCTAAAGTATTAGGACTTATAATCGCACAACAGGGTTATGCAAAAGCCTAAAAGTGATATGTGGGGGTTTATGCTGCATTAGACAAACCACCTTGAAATCCTATGGGTTGTTATTTAAACTAAGGAAAGTGTTCGATGATGTGAAATTGTTTTGATGTTGCAAATTCATCTTGAAGTGGTTTCTCCGTATGTTCTCGTCATGTTGCCCACGATGTTCGATCCAAATTCTTTGTCGTAGAAACTTCAGGTTTGTTATTAATCTTATGTAATCACCAGATTTTCCTATACTAAGGAATAATGTGTATCAAAGTAATAAAACATGCGGCATAAAAAAAGAGAACAATATAGCATGCTAGGAGAACAATATAACATGCTGGGAGAACAGTTTAACATGCTGGGAGAATGGTATAACATGCTAGGAGAACAATATAACATGTCGTGAAACTAAATGCTGTAATGTAAATCAAACCTGTATATTTGGGAGACCTGCTGCTCCTTTAAGCTAGTTAGTATTCACTGTATAAATAAAAGAAACATTGTCTGGAAAACTTGAGAAAATCGGCAAATAATCCACAACAGAAGACCTGGGAAAATTGACGAATAGTAATTCAAATAAAACTATCAAAACATCGGGAAAATCCTGGAGAAAAGAGCACGAGTGCTTTGTCCAAATATTTCAAGGAAACATATGAAAAAGTCTGAAAAGAGGGGGTCGGGGCTAGGCTCAAATATATATATTTGTACTCGAGGGACGTCGAAGGCTACTATCGGTCACCCGGATGTGTAAAGCCCCCCACTTTATTAGAAGAATGTCTTACTAAACTTAACTTAAGAGGATACTCCTTAGCCCGGTATCGATAATCAACAAGTGGACAACCAAGTTATGACACTTTTAAAATTTATATTTTAGCATGCACACATACTAAAGAAAATTTATATTAATTTTATAGTAAAATATCGTATCTGTTCTTATCAATTTCTTTTATCAATTTTGAAAAAGTATAGTTGTCTACGAGTCGATCACGTCGTCGGGCATAGGACTGCCAACAACCTATGAAGGTACGGGTCCCCCGCTAGTCTTGGGTCGGTGAATGATACTTTCATCCCACAACTCATAAGGTCCCAGAATTAAGTCCTGATGTTGTATGATGAGATATCATTCTGCTCTATCACCGGCGTGCCTTTGTCATCATCGCCCTAAGCCCCAAAAACAAAACCGACCTACTTGCGACCTTGTTTGATGGTTCTATATGTAACAAAAGACTATATATAGACACTTATGTATCTGACATAAGCACAGAAAACTGAACCAAAAAGCAAGGAAAAAAAATAAAAATGGGGATGAGAGAGGAGAAATTGATCCACCCTCAAAACTATGACAAAAAGTTTTGAAAAATAGAGCCCAAGATCTTTGAATCAATCTAGAGGATATCATCTTCTCAAATTTTATATAATTGGATCAACCCAAAATGGTATCCTTTCCAAATTTTTGTTTCAAATAGATTGAAATGAGCCCAAAACACTGTTCCCATGGCTCCATCACTTATATGCATTCACACACCTATGCCTGAACCCGAATATATTATTTATGTTCTCCAAGCTTTAATGTTAAATCTCCAAACGCTTTTCCAAATGGCAATTTGGCGGCAATCTTACGAATACTTTCTTCTCCGTTAGTGGCGGATAGAGGATGAAACCTGCTCCCCTTGAGGTGAGGTGAGGTCTCTATTGACTTAGTTTCTAGTAGAGAAGTTGTCTTTATCGAGGCTAGCTTAGCTCGTTTATTCGTGTTCAGGCATAAGAGACTTGGAGAACATAAATACTATATTCGGGTTCAGGCATATGTGTGCGAGTGCATTTAAGTGATGGAGCCATGGGAACAGTGTTTTAAGCCCATTTCAATCTATTTGAAACAAAAAATTGGAAAGGATACCCTTTTTGGGTTGATCCACTTATATAAAATTTGAGAAAATATCCTCTGGATTGATTCAAAGATCTCTTTTTCAAATCTTTTTGTCGCAGTTTTGAGGGTTGCTTCACTTTTTATCCTTTCGACCTTTTGGATGAATCAATTCCTCCTCTCTCATCCTCATTTTTATGTTTTTTTTTCATTGTTTCTTGGTTCAATTTTCTGTGCTTATGTCTGATACATAAGTGCTCATATATATAGTCTTTTGTTATATATGTAACCATCAAACAAGGTCGCAAGCAAGTCGATTTTGTTTTTAGGGCTTAGAGCGATGATGACAAAGGCACGCCGGTGGTAGACCAAAATGATATCTCATCCTACAACACCAGGACTCAGTTATGAGACCTGATGAACTGTAAGATAAAAGTATCATTCACCGACACAAGACTAGTGGATGACCCATATATTCTTAGGTTATTGGCGGTCCTATACCCGACGACGTGATCGACTCATGGACAACTATATTTTTTCAAAATTGATAAAACAAATTGATAATAATAGATACATTATTTTTACCATAAAATTAATACAATTTTTCTTTTGTATGCTTGAAATATATTTGCATGCTAAAATATAAATTTTAAAAGTGTTATAACTTGGTTATCCACTTGTTGATTACCGATACCTGGCTAAGGAGTACCCTCCTAAGTTAGGTTTAGTAAGACATCTTTCTAGTGGAGTGGCAGACTTTATACATCCGGGTGATCGATAGTAGCTTTTGACGTTCATCGAGTACAAATATATATATTTCAGCCTAGCCCCGACCCGAGTACTTGTATTCTCCTCTTTTTGGACTTTTTCATATGTTTCCTTGGAATTTTTGGACAAAACACTCATGGTCTTTTCTCCGGGATTTTCTCAATGTTTTGATAGTTTTTTTTGAATTGCTATTCGTCGATTTTCCTGGGTCTTCTATTGTGGGTTTTTGTCGATTTTCTCAAGTTTTCTAGGAAATGTTTATTTTGTTTATACAATGAATACTAACTAGCTTAAAGGTGCAGCATATCTCCCAAATATACATGTTTAATTTACATTGCAACATTTTGTTTCACTTCATGTTATACTGTTCTCCTAGCATGATATATTGTTCTCTTCTTTTATATCACATTTTTTATTGCTTTAGTACACACTATGCCTTATTATAGGAAAACTTAGTGATTGCATAGGATTAATAACAATCCTGAAGTTGCTACGACGAAGAACTTGTATCAAACATGGTGGGCATCATGACGATGACATACGAAGAAATCACTTCAAGATGGGTTTGCAACATCAAAACAAGTTCACATCACTGAACACTTTTCTTAGTTTAAATAACAACCCATAGGATTTCAAGGTGGTTTGCTTAGTGCAGCATAAACCCTCACATATCAGTTTTAGGCTTTTGCATAACCTTGTTGTGCAATTATAGGTCCTAATACTTTAGGATTCCGAAGTTACCGTACAGTACAGTGTAAATTCTCTTATCTTTTTGGGCAATTTGCACGATCGAATATCGTGCGAATATAAGTCCTAAATTCTAAACAAATTGCATGATTAAACATTAAATAACATCATTTCAAAGATATAAAGCCAAACAATAGGATAGTCGAGAAGTCACCAAGGTTTCCCCTGAATCAGTGATATCCCCTACTGTTCATTTCTTCGGATTCCTTCAAATAATTGTTCCTATTTTGAGCCATTTCTATTTGATTTTCTCATGTCCAATTTTGGAAACCTAAACTTTGAAATCTTGAAGGCAAAACTACTGATCTTAATCGAGAGTTTTCTTGAATGATCCCAGTGGCTTTATAAGGGATGAAAAAGAGAGAATTATCTCATTGGTAGCTACTTCTTTATAAAGTAGAATCAAATACATGCAAGATAAATAGCAGAATTGTCTAGGGTTTTTAATTTATTACCATTTATCCCAATGCGATTGGTGATTTTAAATGTTATTGCTTATCCGGTTCTTAAATTATCAAGTAGGAATCCTATTAGGATTTTGACATAACATTATCTTTTCACTGATTTGAATTTCATATTTCTTATTTGTATTTCAAGTATAGTTTTAGATTTTCATAGTTAATTTTTTATTTTATATGATTTTCATGCAAATCAACCAAAGCATGCAAATTGTACAAATGACTGTTATCATTAGGAGAGAAATAATGAAAATGCTAAAATATTAACATGCATAATATTGGTAAAGGCTCGTAATTAATTGCTAAGAAGAACACACACACGCGAGCGTATGTATCTATATTGGGTCGCTCTCTAGCTACCTGATACTTCGTATTTTAACACTTTTTGGTTTTTTTTTAGGTCTTTCATGTATTTTTCTGTATTTTCTCTTTTTTGGAACCATTTGATGTGGTGATTATCGTGTGGGCTGGGTGCCATGTTTGGGTTCTCCCACACAAGCTATCTGTATTCTATTTTCTATTTAATATAATAGCATTTGGGCTTTCTCTCTCTCTCTCTCTCTCTCACACACACACACACACACACATATATATATATATATATATATGCAAATATTTAAATCTTATAAAATATATTCTAAACAAATACCCTTTCATTCAGACTGACTCAACATTTTTGCGTTAGAGCTTTGCTTTTTATGAGGCTAAATTATGCAAACAAAAATCGAGATTGAAAGCCACTCAAATGTTGGCTTCTGTAACCACTCAAATGTTCCTTCTAATGTTGGCTTCTGTGACCACTCAAATGTTGGCTTCTGTGACCACTCAAATGTTGATGCAGCCTTTAAAAATAAAAAAGATCAAATAATAGAGTTAGAATATGAAATTTGGTGATCTGGGATTCACGAAATCTGCTACAATATAATGTGCACCAGCAAATTCTAAAAGTTTGACCTTATCAATCACATATGCAAACTAATCATAAATCTAATGGATAAAAAGTTGCAAGGGAAGAATTCACCAAATAAAAGTTTCAGATCTCATCGGTATAATGTGAAGACTTGCTATGGCAGTTGCCAATCAATATATACGTTTCACTCCTTAATATTCAACCATCACACACATGCTTTAGTTGTATATGAAATTTTATTAAGCCGTTGAGCGATTTCTTAAATGCCGCACTATTCTTTTTTACAGCAAAAAAAATTAAAAAAAATTGTAAACTCATAACGTACCGAGATTTGATCACAGTCATAATATTCGCCTAATGAACTATATTGCCAAAACAGTCAATCCAATAAATTTGAATTCCAAAAAGTTCATGTGTAGTGTAAAAAATTGCAAGATAGATTATCATATCNAGATCAAATAATAGAGTTAGAATATGAAATTTGGTGATCTGGGATTCACGAAATCTGCTACAATATAATGTGACACCAGCAAATTCTAAAAGTTTAACCTTATCAATCACATATGCAAACTAATCATAAATCTAATGGATAAAAAGTAGCAAGGGAAGAATTCACCAAATAAAAGTTTCAGATTTCATCGGTATAATGTGAAGACTTGCTATGGCAGCTGCCAATCAATATATACGTTTCACTCAATATTTAACCATCACACACATGCTTTAGTTGTATATGAAATTTTATTAAGCAGTTGAGCGATTTCTTAAATGCCTCACTATTCTTTTTTACAGCAAAAAATAAAAATAAAAAAATTGTAAACTCATAACGTACAGATTTGATCACAATCATAATATTCGCCTAATGAACTATATTGCCAAAAAAGTCAATCCAATAAATTTGAGTTCCAAAAAGTTCATGTGTAATGTTAAGAATTGCAAGATAGATTATCATATTCTTTCTATGTCAGAATTGGAAATTAATGAACTAGCAATCAATCCTTTCTCAAATAAAAACTACAATAGCTATTGCAACTACCACAAAATTGTTGTGGGAGCACTTAGTGGAGCCAACAGTTACAAATCCTAGCCTTCTAGGATATTTGGCGAAAGTGCAACTTAGGCTTTATCCCCAAAGCTTCAATTATCTTAGATGCATAAGTTGCCCGCCATAGTCAAATAAAGTTTAATGACGATCATCTTCAATGTACCGACAGGCATATATGCTAATCTTATTCGTTAATTCAGCTTTAAATGCATATTAACACTATTTTTGAGCTGTGGCATTTTCATGGTTTGTATTCCTTGATTGAACTTCTATATGTCTGTATTTCTAGCCATGAAGCATGATAACTTGCTGATGTTGACATGCTGTCTCTTTTTGGATTTCTTCTCAAATGATGTAATCATTAAAATTTTTCTTTGCTGAAAATTAATTGCCTTTCTCTTATAGATGTATTGGGCTCTGAAACCACGTCTCATATTTAGGTTAAAAACGGGCAAGTCACTTTTGTCGAACTTGCAGAAGATTGGCTCTCCAAAGCTTGCAATCTTTTGGAGATTCCATTTTCGAATAATGCTTATGCTGCTATGCTGAATGAAGCTGAGCAATTTCTCTGGGCTGGGCATGACATGGATCCAGTATGGTTATACATCCATTGGTTATTCAGTTTCCTGAGTAAACATACTAAAAATTATATTATTTCTATTGCTCTTGGAATTTATGTCAGGTGCGCCATGTTTTCAGTAAATTGATTGATGCTCAGAAGTGGGCACTCAGTGTAAAAGATTGTCTATTTCGAGTGGAGAGTTGCCTCTCATTGAGGAGTGATAAAGTAGACAAAATATCATTAAACCAGATTGAGGAGATTCTGAGCATTGATCCTATACCCTGTTGTGAGCCGGGTTTCCTCAAGTTGAAGGTTTTTAATTATGTTTCTGACATTTCTTTTAGATCTTCACACTCTTTTCAAATATTTTCACAATGGCTATAATTTTTACTTTTCAGGGATATGCAGATGTTGCGAGGAAGTTGGTTACTAAAATAACAAAAGCTTTGTCATCTTGCTTAGATGTAAGTGAGATCGATGTTTTTTAGTTTCCTGAAGCTGAATTTTTTCTGGAACTGTCTTTGCATTTTATTTATTTATTTATTTTAAACACTGGTGATGAGGTCCTTTTGCCTTTGATTTTCTTTTTACAGATTTGTTTGATGATTGATCATTAATTCTTTAAATGAAGTTTTAATTGGCAATCTAATATAGTGCTGTTTCAATTAATATGCTCTCCTATAATTTATGACTGCTACTTATTCCCTTCTTTTTTCTTAATTATGGTTTTGGCTCCAGTTTTTTTAGATATGTGCCGCCTATTGCTAACAGATTTAGTTTGGGCATAAAAATAGATTAATATTCTTTGTGTCTTTGTTTATCTTATCTTTGATAGATTGGAAAACTCTAGGTTATACTCTCCAATGCTTTGTAGTTTACACTCTCTTTTTTCATTATGTTTCTGGCTATAGTATTTTTACAGATATGTGCTGCTTACTGCTGAAACTTCTAGTCATAACGTAAAAATGGTTAAAGCTTCTTTGTGCATTTGTTTACTTCATCTATGATAGATTGGAAAACTTGAAGTTATACTCTCCAAAGCTATGGAATTTCCAATTGACGTGCAGAAAGCTAAAATATTAGTTTTTTAAATATGTTTAATTATGGTTGTGGCTCCAGTTATTTTAAATTCATACCGCCTATTGCTAACAGTTTTAGTATGGACATAAAAATGGATTAATCTTTTTTGTCTTTGTTTATTTGATCTTTGATCGATTGGAAAACTGTAGGTTATACTCTACAAAGCTTTGTACTTTACAGTTTCTATTTTTTTTTATGATTATGGCCACAGTTTTTTTTAGTTTGAATGCAAAAATGGATTAAGCTTCATTGTGTTTTTCGTTACATGATCTATGATAGATTGAAAAACTGGAAGTTATACTCTCGAAAGCTATTGAGTTTCCAATTGAGGTGGAAGAAACTAAAATATTATCATCCAAAATCTCTTCTGCGAAGGTTAGCACTATAATTTCCAGAAGTTATTTATTTTTCATTCTTTATATTCTTGTTACACTTTCAAGTTCACAACTTTGCTTGACAGAGCATGCTTATACCGTAATGCAGTGAATGATTGGATGATCCATATCAGAACTGCTTTTTTTGATGCATTATGCTTTTTTGAAATGTAGAATTATAGATAATAGTTGATACCAAAGTCAACCCAAATCACAATAATGAAAACAAATGTTATATCTCAAAAGCAAATAGGCTTACAGGCAAAGATGCTTGAAATTGGAGAAACAATGACACAAATACAAAGGCAGGGTTTGTAGGTGGTGGGTTTTTGTTCGAGGTGGTGGAAACTGAAAGCTGTTAGTGGTAGGTTTGGGGGCAGCTTGGTAAAGTTGGCATGTTGCTGGATAGCTTGAGGAAAGCCAGAAGAGTAATGAGAAGTTGGTGGCTGCAAGGGGAGTGGGGTGTAGGGCTGTCTGGTGGCTGGACAACAAGCAGGATAGGGTTGGTAACAATTCGATTTCGAGCCTAGCTTGGTCGGTTCAAGATTGGCTTGAAAAAATTCGATCCAAATTTTTTGCTCAAAACATGGCTCGTTTATTTCAATCCGATCTCGATTCGAGTCAAAATTTGAATAAATTTTCGACCAATTATCGATCTTCGAGCTAAAATACTTAATTTCACAACCCTAACATCACTAGGGTTGTTAAAGATGAGATTTTCCGTCGAGCTAGGGTCGGCTAAATTAAATTCATTAAAAAATTGGGGCTCATAGCATGACTAGTTTATTTCGTTTCAAGCCAAAATTTGAATCAATTTTTGAGCGGTTAACGATCTTCGAGCTAAATTTACAACCCTAAAGAGGAGAGGGTGAAAAAGGACGACATCATGCAAGAACGGGACAACAACAAGTAGTTAGTGGATTGGAAGGGGCACCAACAAGTAGTCGGTAAAAGGGGGAGGACGACAACTCACAACAGAGGGGTTGGACGGAGCGGCAACAAGCAGAAGAATGATACACACCACCACTGGACGATTTATTGCCGGAGCACCTTCTAGCCCTCGGATATAGACCTAGGAGGGGGAAAATGGATGTCGGAGGCTATCTTAATAGAAAGCGCAAGCAAAAATTGCAAACCTGAAAACAAGAATCACATAGATAAGCCCTGGATGACTAGGATCAAATCCCTTTTTGAAAAGGAGGTGCTAATCCCTTGTTGGAGAGTTGATCGGCCCTCCCGATTTTAGTTCGGTTCGGTTCTGCGAAGAACATAGTGGAAGAAGCCCAAAACTCCCTTTACGCCGCTCCCACCTATTCACGCCAATCTTCGGGATTGAGAGAGCTTTGATCTCGTTTGTCAAAGCTTTTGTCTGCACGTAGAAAGTATCACAATTATTGTAATTTCCCGTGGTTGAGGGTTCTTTAATTGTGGTTCGAGAAACACCTGGATACCTTGGAGAGTGCATTGTCCCTCAAAGCACTTGAGGAGTTTTCCCCACGTCTGAGCAAGCATCAATATCGATCCAACCATTTGGGGTTACCCTTCTGAGCTGAATCTACATTCCTGCCAAGTGTATTCTGCTGAATTCTAAAAAAAGCAACGTAAGGTTGGTTCAACTCGGTCTGAGGCAAGAACGATTTTAATCTCTCTGAATGGTGGTGAACAAGGTGGTAATCTATTGATTACAATGTCTTGAAACTCTCTCTGTATTAATTGTCCTATGTCTGCTACTAGCTCTTCTCTCTCATCGTCCTCTGTCATCTCCAATCTTGATTCTCTCGATGCTTATCTGCTGGCAAAGGTACTTGTAATCTTGGAATCCATGGAACATAGAAGTGTTATATACTTGACATCTTTGGTGAATGAGTAGTTGTTCCTGTACCTATTAGGTTCAGTGTTGTGATTATAATGCCACAAACTCTCCAATAAGAAATAGCTGACGTCTGTGGACACCACATCATACTAAATTGGATCCTGTAGCTGACTCTTAATCGAAAACTACGCGAGACACCTCATTTCAATGTTGATCCCGTACTCTTTTTTTGACCATGTCAGGGAATATCTAGGAGTAGTGATGCTCAACTTGTCCACCATCTATTTTTGACGCCACAATTTTGCTACTGCCTCCATAGATGATGATGATGTCTACCTTTCTTTTCACAATACAATAAGTGTAGAATATAATGTGGTGAAACAACTGTTGCTTTTTTGGTGCCTTAGTATGAAGGACTCATTGAACTAGAAAGTTCTCCCCTCATCAGGTGAAAGTTGATACTCATCCTTTCCTTTAATTGCTTCCTCGTCTCTAACGCCAGTGCTCTGCGTGGTAAAAGGACGCAACTCTACTCGTCGGGCAACTAGGGGCGATGTGCCCAAGTCCTTGGCATCTAGAGTATTTTTGGGCTGAGACTGTAGTTGATGTGCTAATCTTCTTACACTTTTCACTCTGAGTGGCCTTATCCTTGTCATGACCAGTCTTCTCAACTCCTTGAGGCATGCTTCTGCTTATGTCTTCAAATGCAGGTGGGATGCTATAAACTTTAATATAGAACTAGGATTAGGTTAGCTCTAATACCAAAATGACTAGAGAAAGTGAATCTCATTTCTCAAAAGCAAATAGGGTTATAATGAAAGATGCTTGAAGTAGGAAAAATGATGACACAAACACAAATACCTTCCAGGGTAAGATTCGAAGGTGGGGTGCTGCTCTTTGAGTTGGTGAAAACTCAGATCCGTAGGTGGTGGGGTGGTATAGGGGCAGCACGGGAAGGCTAGCCTGCGGTTGATAGCTGCGGGAAAGCTAGAAGGACAATTGGAAGGTGGTGGCAGCAAGGGGAATGAGGGTGTATGACTGTCTGACGACTGGACAACAAGTAGGAGAGGGTGGAAAGGGGTGACAACAAGCAAGGAATGGGATAGAAGGGGTGGTAACAAAAAACAAGGAGTAAGTGGCTAGAAAGGCCGCCAGACAAGTAGCAGATTGACGGGAATGGTGGTAGCAGGTAGTGGAGGGGTTGCAGCAGGCTATAGAGGGGTTGGAAGGGGCGGCAACATGTAGAAGAATGAATGATACACACCACCTCAGGACGAGTTACAGCCGGAATACTTTCTCTTCATCGGATACAACCCTAGGAGGGAAAAACATGATGCTGGAAGCTGTCTTGACAGAAATCTCAAGCAAAAATTGTAGACCTAAATGATTAGGATTGGGCCCCCCTATGGAAAGGAGGCGCCAATCCTTCGTAGGAGAGCTGATCAGCCCGAGGCATTATTCATGCCCCCATGTCAATAGTTTTGAGGCAAATTTGCCTGCTCTAGTAATGCTTCTTTTCTGAATTAAAATGAATTATCAGAATGATTGACAGTGGGTTCAGCTTGAATCATTTAAGGAATTGATAGTTCTAACTATTTTATTTAATTTCAATTCTTGCTTCTCCGAAAATAATCTTCTACTGGCATCATTTGCAAACTTTGACAAATCCTTATTGAAGGTTTTACATTTAAGTGGTTTAGTTCTTTGTCATCTGTTGAAGTCTTCAATTATGCTGACCCGAAATGTGGTAGAACATGGTAACCTTCATTTCATTAACTTCTGAAAAACTTCCATTGCAGCATTTGTACTTGGATAAAAAAACAACTATATAGTTGTATTTCCTGGACAAATCCTCCCAGACAACTTTGGATGCTCTAGTAATGCTTTTCTTCCGAATTAAAATGAACTATCACAGTTATTGATAATGGGTTCAGCTTGCATCATTTTAAGAAATTGTTAGTTCTAACTATTTGATTTAATTTCAAATCTAGCTTCTAGGATTTGTAAGCTTTGCCGAATCATTATTGAATGCCTCTGCATTTAAATGGCTTAGCTCTTTGCCATCTGTTGAAGACTTCAATCCATTATTCACAAATGCTGATAGAAACTGTGGTAGAACACGATAACATTCATTTCCTTAACATCAGAAATACTGCCATTGCAGCATTTGAACAAGGCAACTATATAATTGCATCTCCCAGTCAAATTCTTCGTTGTTGAGTCTTGTTTTGCTGCATTCACCAGCTTTTGTACCGAGCCATTCAGACCACTATATTGTTGCTCACTGTCTTCTTATGCTCCTTTCACTAGACTAACTCTGGATTACTTGGTAATTGAAGTTTGTTTTTATGCTAGTTTTTTTTAAGAAATTAATGGTTAGTTGTTCAATGAGAAAAAATGTTAAAATAGTTTATGGCCTACTTATATGATGCCATTTTGCTCCTAACTATCTAATGATTCAATTTAATTCCTAGAATATTCAAATTTTCCAAAATAGTTTATCTTTTGGATTATTTTGGATTCTATTTGAAGAATAAATGAACTATTTTGGATTTAATTTGAAGAGTGCAGGGATTAAAGTGAATGCATTAGATAGTTTGGGACTAAAACTACCCCCATAAATAGTTTAGAGACCATTTTGACATTCTTCTCGTTGTTAAATGCTATCAACTAAATTTTCTATGCAAAACAATATTGAAATGTAATAACTGCCCTAGTTTCCAGCTAAGATACTTTTTTTATGCATAAAATGTTCTAATATATTATTCTGCTGATCATGCCATAATGATGTGCATTTATCTAGCTTGTTACATTATAATATCCTTTACAGTGTGCGAATAGTTTAGTAGATTATTCAAGTTTATCAAATGCTATTTTTACTTGTCTTTCTGGAGTACTTCATAAATTTTCTTTGGTAGTTTTTAATTACTTTGTGATTTTATCTTGTTATTGGAGCATAAATTCCATGAAATCTACTATAGCAGAACTTCTTTCAATAGTAGTTCAAATCCTTTTGATTATTTTGATTCATTATTTCCTTTTAGATGCACTTGTCAAGTGCTTGTTTTAATGTTTTTCGATGATGCAGATCTGGCTGAACAATGTGCAAGCATTTTTTTTTAAAGAAAAACCTAGAGCCATTGATATTCTTTCCTTAAATAGGTTAAAGACACAGGTATGCAGGTTTTCTTTGATACTTTCTCAAAAGCACAGTGTGAAGCTGAATGTATAGATAGATTTTTAATTTGCTTGTAAGCACAGATTGCATAATGGAGCTATACTGTTGTTAACCAAAGTGCTCACAAGTTCTCTATTGTACATAAGTACTTGACATGCTTATAGATTCACTTTACTAGCTATGTATAAACTACTTTTGATGCCAATTTTCAACAAATTGTTGAGACATGCAATTTAGATAATAGAACATGAACTTTGAATTTCATTTCATTACATAAGTTGTCTGAAATGAGTTGAGTTTATTTTANTGTGGGAGGTTGGAGGCAGGGTTTTTGAGGCAGAGTTGGACGAGGGAGATGGTGGAGAATGTAGTTTTTGGATGGAGGATCGTGGGAGCGGGGTTACCGTCGCCAAGAGTTTCCAGCGACGAAGTCTTTGTGAGAAGTTATTGCATCAGGACAACGGTTCGGGTTGTCATGTGGGATCAATGGACACCTAATACAAATTTGTATCAGGATTCATAAGTAAATTAAATGTTTGAGAGCCTTTTTTTGTAAATTAAGGTAAAAACACCTATTTATAAATGTCAATTCAAAAAAAAAAAATGTTCAATGATCTCCCCCAAAGTTACTAGGGCAAATTTCTTATAATCCCTCTCTTCCCTAAAGTAGCCAAGTTCCATCACCATCATAAATATAATTTTTAATGAACACAAACTAAAACAAAATATATCTATTACTGGAGTACAGATCAATTATCCAAATAAAAAAATTAAAATTAAAATAGTAATAATAAAAAGACATGGCCTCAACTAACCAACCCAACACAACCAACCCACCACCTATCACTCCATCACACCAACCTTTCCTGCTAAGTCCCACCTTTCACTTCTTCACAAAATCATACTATCTTCCACCCAAAGCCAGCCTCCTTTATTCTCCCAAATATAACAAACCTTACACATCCATATCTCTCCTGTGATCTTTACCAACATCAAATCCAAGCCTACATCCTCTGTCTCTCTCTCTCTCTCTCTGTGTGTGTAAATAAAAGTTTTCTTAATTCTTCCTCCGACATTGTAGCAGCTCGAAGACATGAGAGAAAGAATGGAGAGATTCGTGGGGTTTCCTTTCTCGGTGAGCTGTGTATCGCAAGCAAGCGTGGATGTGTTAGAGAGCGGTCCTCCAAGGAGATCAAAATCAGAGCGAGCTCCTTCAACACTGTCAAGTAAGTTAAGATCTCAGTTCTTAATTTCTGCATATAATTGTAGAGAATGTTAGTT
>JXCR01148737.1:100445-154587 GCA_002079205.1 Phalaenopsis hybrid cultivar | reverse complement strand
AGGATTCTTGAGAGACGTCACATGAGACATGGAAGGAGTCATAGATATCAAGTCATCAAGTTCTGCAAGAGAGTAACGATATAGAAGGCGATGTTGGCTTGAATCACATTCACAAAGATGCTTCCAATGCTGCACAAAGATAAAATCATGTCATCAAAGTTTTCTGGATTATTCAAGATCACTTAAAAAAATACTGTATTAAATTAAAAAAAATGCAGTTTCCATGGTCAGGTTAACAGGAATTAACGTAAAAAACTTTTATAAGAAAATTGGATAAGAGAGATTGATACAGAATGATCATAACAATAAATAATTTCCACAGAAAAAAAAAAGCATACAATAAGTTTAAGGGGCCGTTGGGGGTAACTTATGACTTTTGTTTTTTTTTTCATTTTTAGTTTATTTTGTATATACTTTCACTTGAAATAAAATATGTTTGATATGTTATGACATGTTTAGTTATTTTAAAAAGCAAGCTAATTTAATTTTGCACACAAAAAATAAAAACATGCAAAAAAAAAGATATTAAACAAACATGCTTTTAAAACAAAAGCAAAAATTAAAAACAAACAAGATCCTATACAACCACTAAGTCATTCTATGAATAAAACCGATAGAATGTACAAGACTCATAGTTTACAATTGTTAAGTGAATTTTTTTTTCTTATTTCTCAATTGAAAGCATATGTTACATATTTATATACACTCATCCCTCTATAAATTAGGAACATATCTAATATAAAAAAGATCATGTAATTAAATCTCCTCCAATTGAGTTACCTAATATCAGGCGTCCTAATATACAACCCTTAGATTTAATACTTTCTATAACACTCCACTTCAAATTGGATCATAAATATTTATCATGCCCAACTTATTATAGATATAAGTGATCATTGCTCTATTAAGGGCAATTATAAAGATGTCCCCCTGTTGTTCTCCAGTCTTTACATGAGCTATAGAAATCAAATTTTGTTAAATTCATTTAACGAACAAAATGACAATCTATCTCAATGTGCTTAATTCGTTCATGGAAGAGAAGGTTTGAAGCAATCTGAATTGCGACTTGATTATCACACCACAACTTTACCGGAGCTGTCAACTTAAAACTCATTTGAATCAGGAATTGAGAGACTTCGTCAATTCACTCGAATAGTGTCATTGCTTGATACTCAAATTACGCACTCGATCAGACACTACATTTTATTTCTTACTCTTCCAGAAGACCAAATTACCACCAACAAAAATAAAATATCCAGTAATGGATCTTCGATCAGTATTAAAACTTACCCAATCTGCACCAAAGAAAAATTCAATATTTTTATGCCCATGATTCTGATATAGAATCACTTTTCCAAGAGCTCCTTCGAGGTAACATAGTATATGTTCCAAAGTTGACCAATGATGGACAATGGGGGGATGACATGAACTAACTTATGGTGCTAACTGAGCATACAATATCAGGGTGAGTCACTGTGAGGTAAATTAACTTTTCCGCTAACTTCCTATATTGCTTAGGATCATTAAAAGATTATCCATCCTTGGTAAGTTGTCGATTAGAACAGTATCATAGTAATGCAGGTTTGACTCCTAATTTTTCTGTTTCTAGTAGCAAATCTAAACATACTTCCATTGAGACAGAAAAATACCCTTCTTGCTCCTTAATACCTCAATCCTTAAAAAGTATATTAAGGAACCCAAATCCTTAGTATTAAACTAATTTTAAAGAAATGATTACAATGATAAAATTCTCTGCACATCACTTCCATTAATTATAATGTCATCAACATACAAACTGCCAACAGAATGATACCATAAGCAAATTGCTTGTAGAATCCAGTGTGATCACTTTTACTCTTATGCATCCCAAATTCTATTATTGCTTGACTAAATCTTTAAAACCATGACCGAAGGGCTTTGCTTCAATCCATATAGTGACTTCAAAAGATGAAATACTTTCCCAGGCTCCCCTAAAGCAACAAACCCAGAAGGTTGTTTCATGTATACCACTTCTAAAAAATCACCATGCAGAAAGGCATTATTCACATCAACTGGTGTAGTGGCCATTGTTCATTGCAGCCAAAGACAGCAAGAGGCGAACCTAAGTCAATATAGCCACAGGATAGAATGTGTTCAAGTGGTCAATTCCATAAATTTGTGCATAGCCCTTAACAACCAACCGACTTGTGAGAGAAGATACAGATCCATCAAAATGAAACTAAACTACAAAAACCCATTTACAGCAACAGTCTTCTTACCATAAGATAATTCAACTAGTTATTAAGTTTCAGTTTCAGTTGACTGTAATCTAGATACCTTCTGATTATTTTTTAGCAACTTCTAATAAGTTTTCTTTGTATGACCAAGTTCTTAGCATTACTAGCAAACTTCCCTCGAGCCATGATTTCTAAAATTTACAGTTCAACTTCCATAATTGCCCTAAGACTGAGGATTTACTGATGTCTGTATTTTTATGGCTCGCAAGAGCGTTAAGTTGTTGCATGTGTGGGGCCTGAGAATTCGGAATAGTACGCAACACTCTAGTATAAGATTACCTCAGAGTAGTAACTCCTGAGTAAAACTGGATCTACGATTTGACACCTTCATATTGTCAGTTGGGCTAACTAGAAAGCTCATAAAAGCCATTTACTCTCTTTGAACCTGCTGAGTCTGGACATCAGTACTAAAGGACATTAGTGCAATCAATTCTTCATAAACACGTTGAAAGTACATGTGATAGTGTTAACTGTTTGATCCAATTGCTCAACTCAAAAAAACTCCTTGCATACATTAAAAATTCGAGAAATATTGTTATTTCATAAAACATGAATGACAAGTCCTTCGTCGCATCGTTTACACTGACACAATGAGTAATATGACAATATTAATCAGATTCGATAGAGATATGTATTTGTATCAGAAGATGGACAACAATTCTCATCCATTCGAAGTAAGCAGGATCAATTTCAGTTGGGGGACTCAACAAAATATCTCTCTTGAAATATACTTCTTAAGTAGAGTCTGAAAGTTTTATTCTAATAAAAATAATTGACCATTTAAATTTTCTTCTGAAATATTAGCCACCAAACCAAGCAAAATATATTTTTTGTTCCACGGCCATGATTATCACCAATTATTCAAGCATATTGAATCCAACAATCCGATCCAAATGATTTCAACAAATCAATAAGTCCAATCAAACTTACGAATGAATATCATAACACAACGGCACGGACTGACATTTGACGGAGACGAAGATGGAGTTGAAGCTTTATTCGATCACGATCCTTTGGGAGACAAGAGCTCACCCTCCCCTTACAACAGCAAAAGATGATGTCGATGAATTGCTTCCGAACGAAGATGTTGAAGACTAATTCGAAATAGAAGAAGACGATGAATGAAGCCTGGAGAAGAAGTTCAGGCAATGCAAAAGTCAAACGATGAGCTTTCGGACCATGACGAAGCCGACGTTTGTTCTTCAATGTCTTAATCCCAGTATTCGAAGAGTGGTTCAGATGAATGGACGAAGCAGACGAACAATCCACACGAGCGGACGAAACAAATGAGCCAAAAAAGCGGTCAAAGTAGACAGGACAAACGAACCAAGCAAGCAAAAAGATGTTTACCAAGTGATCCAAACAAGCTATGCCCTAATCCTGCTGATGTAGACATAACAGACAAAGTTGACAAGCTGAATGACATCGACCGAGCGATCTAAACATGTGATCTATACGATGCAAACAACGCCGAACAAACGAGCAATATAGACAAGGAATGCCATTTGAAGTGAAAATACTTATTTTCTTTTCATTCCTCAATTGAAATCGTATGTTACATATTTATATACACTCATCTCTCTATAGATTAGGAATCATCTAAAATAATATATATATATATATATTAGATCTCCTCTAATTAGATTACCTAATATCAAGCTTCTTAATATACAAGTTTTTTAATATACAACTATTAGATTTAATACTTTCCAAAACAACAATAATCTGCCAGTTAATCCATTTTGCACACCATTTCAATACAGTAAATAATAAAAAATAATAATAATAATAATAACAAATAAATAAAAGGGAATGTGGCTGTAACTTAAGCAGAAACATGATTAAAAGACAACTAGAAGTTTACACAAACATGGAAGTAGAAGTAAGATTAACAATGCTTCACAAGAATGTGAGTTTTATCTAAAAAGTAGAAACAATGTTGATATTCACACAAAGAAATCATGGCCAATATTGAGCACAACAAAAATCACAGCAAGATGATAACTAGTTCATAATCTCTAGTATATACAACAGCTGAATCTGTAGATAACTTTTAAACTGTGCACGCGCTACCTTAAGGCAGACAAATGTAGTAGCCCTGCAACTGCAGGAAATGGCTGATAGATACAAATATTGTTGGCATATGATGCACGTATGATCCTGCAATATTTCAAGGAATTGCAATTTCATCAGAAGAAGCTTCAGAAAGTCTTAGATATGAAAAGTCATGAAAATTCAATGAGACAAGCTATACCTCTTCAGTGCCAACGTACATAGGATTTTTCTTTGCGGCCATCATAGATGACCTGAAAACGCCATTTTTCCAAAGTTCTTCTCTAGTACTCTTCTCACTAATATATATCCTGCATAATTCTTCCTTCAGATGTGGTAAGGCTTTTCCATCACATGTATTCTGTAAAAGCTCACAAGAAAGAAACAGAAAAGAATTAAATTCAATGATGGAAACTGTAGGAAATACCTTTTATAGGCCAGAACAATTGCAAGTGTCTAAAATACATTGACTGAGTATAATTAAAAACAGCAAAAAAAGCTGAAATTAAAGTTTTGATCAATCAAATAGTATCAATAATCTATGAAAGGGCACATCAAACTGAAAAAATGTCAGAAAACCTCAACATCCTAGAGAATGTAAAACTACACAGACAGGAACATTAATTGAAGATGTGAGAGTCAATAAAGCAGGAGTCACAAATGAAATGGATCTTTCGTTTTTCATCCATTTTAGTTGGTACCAAAACTTTCTAGTAAAAAAATTTATTTACAGCCAAGTTATAGTGTTAATTCATCGAGCAAAGCTTTTTATTCTCCTATGTGAGTAATGAAGCATGAACAATTCCATAAACCCGAACCAAAACGTCCACTCACATATAATGAAGTTCGCACTCACATCAACATTAAAGTCTTTAAAAAAAAAACAAGAAAGCCAACAACCTATGTTAGAGCACAATGCAAATATGTGGAATATTTTTCACAGTTCTGCAGATTTAAAATGTTCTGAAGCTTTGATGTCAACAACAATAGATTGTGATATCTAAATTTTATTAGTATGATGATGCCAGAAAGGATGTCAATTTCTTTATTAAGGCACGTCAAGGTTTAGTTTCTTTAATTAGAAATTTATGATAGCTGCAAGTTGGTGATCTGAAGCTGGTAAAAATTCCATAGGGCTTATTTGGGATCACTTTTATCTTTTTATTTCTACTTTGATTTATAAAAATGTTTGTTTGGTGAATTTTTTGTAGGTTTTATTTTTGTTTTTAAATAAAATTAGCTTGTTTCTAAAAACACTCAAAACATCTAAATGTTGATTTGGGTGCCATTAAAAACAACTATAACAGATCATATCATACTACATATGTTTAGATTTAAATCAAAAACATAAGCAAAATAAAATAAAAATAAAAAACAAAAATTAAAAAAAATCAAAAGCGATCCCAAATGACCCGTCAGGCAATGCAGCTCATAGCATTAGCTCACTTTGTGGATGTGTAATCAATGAAATATGTGAACTTATCTATAGGAATTTTCAATAGGAAGACACTGTAATACTCATATAAGCAAGCTTTCAAAGCTCGAAATCAGCTCAGTTTAAAGTTAATTCAAAAGACTTTACCTTCCCTAAAGAGCATTATTTAGAATGGGGTAGATGAAAGAAAGTTTAGTATATCTGACAAGAAAAATGGTAGTTGAGGGAGAGAATTCGCCATTTATATTCAGTCGACAAAAATATGCACATTCGTTTAAAGCCTTTTACTCCGCAGTTAATTGAAGTGTTGAGAATTGTTAGCAAAAACATTAAATAGGAACTTTACATATTAGGTAGCCTAATTAAAGAAGATCATCTTTTATATTAAGTATATTCCTAATCTATAGAAATATGAGTGTCTATAAGTATGTAACATATGATTTCAATCAAGGAATAAGAAGAAAGTAAGTTTTCCTCACATGGTATCAAGCTACACAACTCCCTTCTTCCGCATTGTTCCCCGCACACGAGTGCGGCCTTGACCGCGTCGATTGTCTTTGTCGACGTCGATCATGGCATCGTTCGTCATCAACCTACATTGCAATGTTTGTCAAAGATTCATCATCGATCTTCTACAACTTCATCATCGTCGGCTTCGTATGTGACTTTTTCGATTGTCTCCTGTCCTTGGCCGCAATGAATAATTGCCACCTCCATTAATTGAATGTGAAGAATGTTTTTATGTATGGTGATTTGTTCAAAGAGATATAAATGGAGCAACCACTTGAGTTTGTTGCTCACAGGGTGTCTGAGAAAGTATGTCGTTTTCAGAAGTTTCTATATGGATTAAAGAAAAGACTTCAAACATGGCTTCAAAAATTTAGCTAATCAACAGAAAAATTTGAGATGCATAAAAATAAAAGTGATCACACAGTATTCTATAAGCAAAACGCTTCAGGAATCATTCTATTAATGGTTTATATTGATGACACTATTGTTTAAAAAAAAATATGTATACAATCTTATCATTAAAATCATTTACTCAAAATTAATTCTACACTAAAAATTTGGGATCCTTGAAATACTTCTTGTAAATTGAGATATCAAGGAGCAAGAAAACATATATTTTTCTATCTTGACGAAAGTATATGTTGAATTTGCTAGCAAAAACTAGAAAATTAGGGATCAAATCATGTCATACTCTGATACATCCTAATCAGCAACTTCTCAAGAATGGAGAGTTTTTAATGATCCTAAATGGTATAGTAAGTTAGTGGAAAAATTAAACTACCTCACAGTAACTCAACCAGATATTGTGTATTCAATTAGCACTACAAGTCAGTTTATTCCTTCCCCCACTGTCCATCGTTGGTCAACTTTGGAGCAAATATTATGTTACCTCAAGAGAGCTCCAAAACAAATTATATCAGAATAATGGCCATAGAAATATTGAACGTTTCTTTGATGTATACTGAGCAAGCTTCAAGATTGATGAAAGATCCATTATTGGATATTGTCTTTATTGATGGTAACTTTGTCTCATGACAGAGTAAGAAATAGAATGTAGTGTCACGGTCCAGTGTTGAATATGAATATCGAGCAATGGTAAAAGCTTCAAGTAAATTGATGAGGTACTTTCAATGTCTGAAAAGGTTTTTATGATGCCCATTCCAGCAAAATTGTGTGATAACTAAGTTGCAATTCATATTTTTTCTAACCATGACTTCCATAAACGAACGAAACACATTGAGATACATTGTCATTTTATTCATGAAAAGATTCAACAAAATTTGATCTCGACAGCTCATGTAAAGACTACGGAACAACTAGGAAACATCTTCACAAAGGCCCTCTTAATAAAGCAAAAGTCATTTATATTTATAAAAAGTTGGGCATGATCAATATCTATGCTCCAACTTAAGGGGGAGTGTTATGAAAAATGCTAAACATGAAGCCTACATATCAAGTAAACTAATTACAGAAGCTTTAACTTCAAATATTTTATATTAGCTATATTCCTAATTAGTTGATAGAGAAGTATCCATAAGTATATAAGACATTATTTCAATTAGGGCATAACAAGAAAAGAAGTATTCCTCACAAGAAAACAAAAGATTGAAAAGCATGAAAACAGCTCGACTTAAAGTTAATTGGAATTACTTTATCTTTCCCTAAAGAGCGTTAGTTAGAAAAGGGTAGTTGAAAGAAATATTAGTATATCTCGCAAAGAGAATGATAGTGAGGGAGAGAATTCATTGTTTATATTCATTCAACACAAATATGCATTTTAGTCCTGCAGTTAATTGATGGGTTCAGAATCAAGCAGCCTAGTCTCTAAAATTGGGGTTGAACCACTTTACCCTTATGGAAACTAGATGGATACATAAGAACATTTATGCTTTAAATTTAGTGTTTTCAAAGGTATAAATCAAGCAAACAGATTCGTGCAAATGTCTTTGAACTTGATGTTGGAGAAGATCCAAGTTAGACTGCTAATTAAAGCCTACAGATAGAGGTTCATTCACTTAAGCTTGATTGAAGGGTTACCACATATCTTAAGATGATCCAACAATGCAAATTCAAAACTACTGAGTTGCCCTATCACCAATATACAAAATTTGTGTAAGCATGAAAAATGCATGTCACTTAGAAATAACCAAACCCATCCCACGAGCTTCCTCAATATGATGTAAAGACCAAGGAGTAATTTTTCTCATGGCAGATTAAATTTAGCTAAATATATATTTTTTTTTATATTAGATAAGGGTATATTTAGGTTTAGAATGAAGACTTCCTATAGATAAAAGACCCAAGAATTAAATAATTCTCCAAATTAAGGAAGTTTCATGTGTTTGTAATTTAAGCTTAAATATGATAGTTAGGCTTAAATTTAATTTAATGGAGAACGTCTTAGTGACGCAACCAAAAACCATTAAGTTCCCACAATTTTAACAACCTAAATGTATTGACGGACATGGCATACAACATCAAAGGGCTTTAACCAGTTATAGTCAAGGAGTTTGATTAGTAATTGTGGGTTGCCTCCATTCAATTATCCCAAGCAAACAGGGATCGACATGCATGTCAAAGCCATGATTTTGAGATTTAAATTGACTTATTTTAGAGTTAGGAAGTTTTCCTACCATTTTTCATTGAATATATTAGAGACGGAAAGCATGGTTGCTTGTAGCTAAGAGGCACCAGAAATAACCAAGAAGAGCTTGACATGCATGTCAAAGCCATGATTTTGAGATTTAAATTGACTTATTTTAGGGTTAGGAAGTTTTCCTACCATTTTTCATTGAATATATTAGAGACGGAAAGCATGGTTGCTTGTAGCGAAGAGGCACCAAAAATAACCAATAAGAGCTTAATGATATGGCATAACTATTAGTTGTCAACCAATTTCATTATGACTTGGAGAAGCGAGTTTGAGACGAAGTGATTCATTGGTAGCTCTACGTTTGATTGGCAGGCTAATCAGGGTGACAATTGGCATGAATTTAATTTGGGATCGAGCTTATATTCGATAAAGGGCATGGGAAATAAGCATACTTTGACAAGCTAGTCAACTTTGTGTTGACCCATTAAAAAGATAGGAGTATCAATAAATGACGCAACCCGAACCAGACTTGAAAAATCTAGAATAGAGTTGATTCACTATTCAATTGGATTGAGTCAACAGGGTAGACCAGATTATTATTCAAGTCAGTTTGGGGTTGATCCAAATATGACCATTTATTCATGTCTAGGTTAGAAGGATTCATATTAGGTTAATTGGGGTTAAAAATATCATATTTAGGTTAATTAGGTTGTTTTGATCAAAAAATTTTATATGGTACATAAAATAAATAAGTTAGACATGCTAGATTTTGGTTAGATGAGATCAGGCCAATGATTTTGACAAAACAAATAGATAATAATCCGATCAAAGTATATTTGAGTCAAATCAAGTTCGAATCAAACCTAAACCCAACCGATCAACAAGAATTAAACCCCTATTAATAGAGTTGGCTAGATATGCTTCCTAGCTACATATTGATCAAAATAATTAGGATGGGGCTTACATCATTTGAAAGGTCCAAGAGGAAGTCCTAAAAACTCGAGAAAAATAATGTCTAAGGTTGGAACTAATAATCTCAAGGGCTAAGAAAGCCCACAAATTATGGTCTATCCAAGTAGGTAAGGTGACCGAATAAAGTAAATTAGTTACACGGGCTTGATGGCTTTGTATCGAACTCTGATTACTTGTGTTTGAGCTTATATTAATATGAAGGAACATAAGTACGACTCACGACTTCGGGGATGAAACAAACCTTGAAAATTTAATTCAAATCTTTATCATGTCCTGTAGGGTTTATAAAAATAAAAAATGATGAAACTTATGGGAAGACAAGTTTGTAGTTAAAATAACCATTAGATTTGATCTATACGAAAAAAATGAATCAATTTTAACTTAGTCAAGAGAATAATTAATTTGTTCAAATTAAATCAAACAAAAGTCCTAAACCCATGGAGAAATGTACTGACGATTAGTTGGCGGTTGGTTAGTCGGGAGCCACAAAGATTTAAGAGCACGTTTTAGTGCTTTGAAAAAAAAAGCGTCACATATAGAAGCTTATGATGGATTAAGTTGAGACAAAGGGTCCGGCTATTTCAGACTTAGGCTCCAATTGGGATAGCTTTTTAAGTACTTTCTGTTTTGGAAAGAACCTAATGGGTTGTTTGGGGAGCGATATTTTTGGTGCATTTCGGAAGTTTACGTCGCCAAAACAACATTTTACATATGGCGAATTCATTGTGTTCCGAGATGAGCTTCAAATCCTAATAGAAAAAAATAGTCGTTGCACCAATAAACCCGCCTAAACCCTAATATATCTACGCCGCGTCCCTTAGGGCTTTTCTTCCGTGTCGCTGGCTAAATCCCTATGCACGCAAACTCTTCCCCATCGCTATTGTTGCTTTTGATTCTTCTATATATACCTCTATAATTCTTATACACTTTGTTGCTTGGTTAATCTTCTGCATTTTTGAAATATGGCGAGTGTTTTATCAATTAATCTATGTGAGAAGTAGTATTTAAGGGCTTGGGGCATTTCTTCCCTGTCGCTGGATTTTCAGAATATGAGTAGCACTATACATGTTTTTTTTTTCTTTTTGTATTGAGTGTATTCCAAGCTATGTTTTTTGAATTTATGGATTGAGTTTTTGATTCAAAATTTTATGTGCTTGTTATGGTTTTCAGTGGATTTCTCTAGTTTTGGTTAAAGTTGTAGGCTTTAGTTAGATGGGTGGTATTTTAGCATATATTTGGAAGATCTACTTCCATACTGCTCAACTCTTATTCATCTGCATACCTAACATCTCAACCTCAATTTCTACATACATGAGACATTCCATATGCATTAAAATATGTATTTCACTTATGTTTGTTTCATTTACACATGCTTTTATGGATTACATCTCATAGCATAAATCAGACATATTATGTGTGATATTAATAATTAGTAAATATGAATATTTTGGTGTGAAATATGTGAATATATAAGAATTGTGTGCTATGTATGTGCATGCCACTAAGAAATATTTGAGCATATGGAGTTTAACAGTTAAACTAAAAGAGTTATATAATGTGTTATGACGCAAGCATTCATAAGCTATCTTTGCATTTCAAGTTTTGTGTTATTTATTTTTGTTAAGTGATGCATAACTTTTAATGTAATATTTTAGACTTAAGACTTTTTTTGTAATATTTTGAAATTTAGTTACGGAGTTATGTTTATTCCGCAAGGGCATCATAGTCTTTATTTAAGAAACAGCTACATCAGTGCAATCAAAGCGCAAAGTGCAAAGTGATGTGCAAGGCTTTATTTTTGCTTCAAAATACAAAGCACATGGCATAGCGACACCTTTAATAACCACAGCGCTGATAAGTTGTATAAAATTATTAATGTATAAATTTATTCATGAGCACTTCTAAAATTAAAAATGTAAAATAAGATTTAAAATTTTCATATAAAAGAGAAAAAAATGTTGTAAAATACTTAACGTGAAAACTAACATTGAAAATGAATCTGCAAATTAAAAGTTAAAACAATTTCTACTAAGTTTACTGCAAAAATTGAAAACTAAAATATTGCCAAAAAATTCTTTTAACTCGATAGAATATAAATTTTAAAGCATAAATCAAATAATAAAGTCTCATATTTCATCAAATAAGCTAAAATAAATTAGTAATATTCATCATCTCTTTCATTTACATAATCTCTTTCTCTTTCAGATAGAATTTCATCTTCAATTTTTTTCTTGCTCTTCTTCTAAATAAATTTCATTTGCTCTTTTACTAGCACAAAAGAAGCACATACATGTTGAGCTGAACTCATCAATATCGTAGATGATCCCCTTGTTTTTGTCCGACTAAATCTTACAAACCATCTTCGATCAACTTTTCCTTAAGCCACTCCACTTTCTGCCCAAGAGAGATCTTCATCACCAAATTATTCCTCACTAACATGCTCCATTTCTTCAGCAAACCGCCCACAAGTTTCATAGTTGAATTAAAACTAATCAGATCAATACTATCTTAAATTGAATCTCCTTTTTAAAACTTGATTGTATTTGATGAAGACTATAACATTTCAGCGCCTTTGCTCCAGTTGATTTCTCTTCTTCATAATAATTAAACGAATGCATAAAATATATAAGTTATTTAATACGCTAGAAATTCATAAATTATTAATATATTCGAAGACCCTCCGATTTCTCTAACAACTTGTTGCACTGCAGTTCAATCCTAATATTTTGATAGACAAATTTTGCAAAGTTGGATTTGATGCATCAAACATCTCCTACCACTTTGTCATTATAATTATGATGTCATATTTAAAAAATTATATTAATTAAAGAATAAAAAACAAATTAAAATTTTAATTAATAGTATCTTAAGCTTTCTTAACTCTTTTACTGATGGCATACTCAGTTGCAAAAAGATCTCAAGAATAATTATAAATAGATAATGTTTTATTTATTATCAGTCTATCATTTAGATCTTCCACTAGCCTACTAATAACAACATGTACACCTTCCATCAATGGTGCATTTGATTGTATCTTATACTTAAAAAAAATTATGGATTAAGATAATATCTAGCTTGATGCATTTGTTGTCGGAGTTGACACTTCCATCAGTTATCAATAATATAGGAAATTTGCTCATATTTCCTTTTATCTATTCTAAATGTATCATTGATTACATACTTGATTTTGTTCTTTGCAACATAAATACAACCCACTACATGTCACTTATCACTATCAACTAATCTTAACATCTTCACAATTGAACTTATAACCTTTAAAGTATAAGTAACGCCATTTCCAAAGCAAGTTTTAAGGATGATCTCCTTAGCTTTTTTTTTCCTTTTTAATCAATCCTAAATCTTAGAATTATTTCAATCTTCTGAAACAAACATACAACTTAAACTTTCTTTTTTGCTTATCTATGTTGGCGAGACTGAGAAATGAAGTTGCAAAATGAGTGATGTTTAGTCTCACCAATTATGCACCACTAGTATATTTTCTCATTATCTTCCGAAAAAGTCCATGATTATATATATATATATATATATATATATATATTAAATAAGAATGGTCGGAGGCTATTATAAGAGCCCTGGTCATCTTTCAAGCGCCTAAAAATTTGAATACAACACCCTATACTCTGGAGGAATCGAACCACAGACCAGAGGGGACTTACAACTAACAGGCAGATGTTCGACCAACTGATCTGAGTACGCGGCGCATACACACACACACACACACATACAGTTTACTCCAAAGCTTCTAATCTTATTTTTCACCTCACCAATCTTTCCAATATCCTTTCAACATAAGATCAATAAAATGTGCCGCACATAGATATATGCATCTTTTTCTCCATTACCAATTGACCCAATTGACCTAAATAAAAAAGCGTTGAAAATCTTTAATCTTAAGAAAACTAAAATATATATACATTTAGTTGCAAATAAAATAAATTATAGACATAGAAGTCCTAGAAGAAGATAGCTGAAATATTATTTGTAACCACTTAAAGCACATTATTTTCTCCATTTTTTTACGAATTTAAAGAGTTTCACTGTAATTTTTTAATATTCAAAATGCATATATGACTTTTAAGAAAACAGTGTATAAAAATGAATTAACCAAAAAATTAATAATGGATCGTTCTCTACGATCACTCCATCCATCAAACATGAGAGTGCATCCATCAAACATGAGAGTGCATCCATTCTCTTTCGAATATTTTTATGATCTTTCGTGTCATTTATAATTGACTGTAATTCCTTTTCAAGTAAAAGAACTCTTAACTCATGATAAGATGGTGGTTGAAGGTCTGGTCCATACTGATTATCTCAAACATATGATCAATACTCTCCAACTTCAATACATTAAAAGAAATTCATGATTGATAAAACAAGCTAACAGCATATTATATAGTTTGTTGTCTGATACTCTTATCGACATTTTCTTTAATTCTCATTTGCCTCATATTTTTCTCTTCTAGCAACTTCTCCTTCAGGTTTCTTATATAGAAAAAGTATGCATTGGACATCTTATTTTAAATATGTTACTGTTCTCTGACCCAAAACTTGATTCAAATGCTCTTTTACCATAATGTAAGGGCGGTTGATAATTTTTTAAGTTATATCAACCACCTCATTGTCTTTCATATGAATACATTTTATTTTGATTTACTTACTCCCTGATAAATAAGCCGCTCCTCTCTTACATCAGAATGTACTTTCTTACACCTAACAGCAATTACTTCTTTTTGATGTATTAGAAGAACCAATCAAGTGCTCATTGGCTCGAGATATACCCTCATTTATCTCTTTACCACAATAAATACATACATGCCATGAAGTCAGTTCAAATTTCAATTCAATATATTTCCAAGTTAGATCTTTCTTCCTAGTTCGAATAAGTCATACACAAATTCTTTTTTCATATACACAAAAATAAGTAATTAAAATTTATACATTTTCATATACTTCAAACATGATATGAAATATATAGATAAAAAAAATTAACATAAGGTATTTACCTACAGGTTGTTAGATTCGATCAAATGGAAGGTGTCGTGAGGCGGGTCCAACAATGCTATCGGCATCTTGCTTCCTTTCTGTCGGATATAATTGATTTTTTTCTAAGGAAGACATAATGAATTAAATATCTCTACTAATTTATAATGAAATGTCGCTAACATGCCTTCTCCGCATAGATATATGCATTTCATTAGCCCTTTTTTACAGGAAATTCATGGATAAAAATATATCATATTGGTAGAGCTAGTATTTATGTGAAGTACTCATGTGGCCACAGAAAATATGGCAATAATTAAATGTTTAATCACAAACAACAGCCTCTAATTATTAGGATTAGAATTTATCACGTTGGATTCAAATTCTTATAATACAAAGAGAATTATGACTATCAAGGTTTTCTTTTATTATAAATGAAAAGCGCATTTACACACACCACCCAATTTCAATGTAAATACATATCTAACAACTAAACTTTACTTTTTTACATTTATACCATCCTAATTTTTTATAGCACATAAAAAAATAACACTTTAAAAAGCAAAATACAATTTTGATCAATTTTATACTTAAAAAAACCAAGATATTTCATAAAATAAAATCGCTAAACAAAAATCATTGCGATTGATACCATGTAAGCATACGCTATTCAAAAATCCAGTGTCCGCTTCACGTTTAATAGGTAGTATCTAGGGAAGAAAAAGTAACTATTTATAAATCGAAAACTCAAGAAATTAAGCAATGCTCTGATCCATCGTCCTACTATTTTTCCTTGGCATGCAATAGGTTGAAGAAAATCCAATGAATTCTAAAATAAATAAAAAGTTAAATTTAAACAATCTCCACCTTAATTCAAAATTTTTATAGAAAAATTAATATAATCTTGAAATAAATTCAAGGTTAGAATGAAATCATGGCTCAAAGGAATGATGGTTGTCATTCAACTAAAACATAATCTATTACAAAAACATAGCATTTAAATATGACATGCATATTTACAAACATGTCATCTTTCTAATAATGGGGTACTTACATACATATGTTACGAGGGCGTCTAGCCTAATGGGAAGTTTGTCTTTCATATGCCTAAGGGCAATTTAGTCTTTTATTATTGTTGTTGTTGGGTATAAATAGGCTTGTTATATCTAGGGTTAGTTTATGCATGAGATTGAGTTGTGAGCCCTAGGCCAAGAGTTTGGGAGAGATTTCCTACCTCTCGAATTGTAGGAATTGGGAGAGACCGCCTACCTCTTGAATTGTAGGTATTTATCTTTGTATTCGTGTGAGTTGTTTGGATTATTGCAATAAGAATTTCTATCTGCCCTAATTTTTACAAAAACTTGTGTGGATTTCTACATCGAATCGTATCAATTGGTATCAGAGCTCGAGATTCTGGAATCGAATCGGAAGAAGAGAGGATCTGATCGACTTCACGGAATCTGAAGCAAATTACGGCTTACACTGAAGCAGATGCGATCACAGCTTCTTAGAAGGGCAACGAGGTGACCAAACCTACGGTATGGTCTAACTCAAGTACGATCGTGCTTGAACCCTGTGATACCGTGGTGATCGGCATGGGGAAGCCGAAGAGATCACTTTTTTCGCGATCGACTAGCCTGGGGGGGAGTCGTCGACATCGAGGCTTACAACAAAGTCTTGTTGTGAAGGCAATGGGATCGCAGCTTACAGGCTCTAGGCTCACAAAAGAAGGCAACCACCGACGATCATGGCTTACTGAACGCAACTCAACAGAGCTGAAAAGGAGAGGATGTCAGCACAGCTTACACGTCGCCCGAATCTCGTGATAGTCGTGCATTGAGATAGTTGGGAAGGTGACATACGGGAACCTGTAAACATACAAGAATTTGAATTGTGGAGATTCAGAGGCCATTACAACTGGAATCGACAGGGAGTTTCTAGAAATCGGCACACAAAGACAAAAAATTCGTCTTTTGTGATAGAAAATGTTACTGGGAGTAAGGCGGCAAAAAGAGAAGATGATTTGTAGAAGAAATTGAAGGAAGAGATGAGTAAAATGAAATTTGGGATAAAAGAAAGGTTCGACACCATAGAGGAGAGATTCTCTTCTATGGAGAACTGATTGAAGGATCGATTTGAGAGCATGGGAGAAATTTGGAAGATACTAAAGAGGCTCATTGAGATGCAATCCAAAAACTCACTGACAGCTCAATTTGCAAATCATAATCAAAGGTTGACTGGAGAAAATGTAGCAAGATCGAAACGAAAAGAGATTGAAGCTGAGGAACATGAGGACGAAAACATCCATCATCACATACCTCCTCTCAGGGCTCAAATTATGGGTGGATTAGAGATTTCTAATGGAGGCAGTTGAGCAAAAACATGAAGAAGGGATTATATCAGAGGTTTGGAGAAGCACAAAGAAGAAGAGAGAGAAGCAGGGAGGGGATATGGCTATAGTTGAATGAAGGAGTTGTAACCTCGACACACAATGGGAAGCAACGAAGTAAGAGGAAATTGGGGTGAAGACGTTAAAGGTAGGAAGTTGAAGATGTTGATATTCGAGGGGGAAGACGCACATGGTTGGGTGTGACTGGTCGAGCAATACTTCGCGGTAAATGGGTTAGATGGGGAGGGGAAATTCATGGAGGCTGGATTGTGTTTGGAAAAGAAAGCCTGAGCCTACTTTCAGAAGAGGGAGGCTATATACTTGATTTGTTCGTGGGATGAAATTAAGGATTTGTTGGATCGTTTCCAAGTTATTCGGGAAGGAGACCTACACAACCAATTTTATGCCTTGACTCAGGAGGAGACCGTCATGGAGTATAGAGAGATTTAAACTATTGTCAGGACGACTGTGGGCGATTTTTGAAGCAAGATTGGAGGGGAATTTCATGAAAGATTTAAAGCCCGACATACGGGCAGCACTCTGAATACTAAGGGTCTGTTTGGGGTAGTTGTAGCTTATTGAATAATCTGCTGATAAGCTGATTAAAAATAATCTGTTGATAATCTAGGTGCGGTGGCTATTACAAATTTTTATTTTTTGGGAAAAGTCAGGCCGTTGCCAATAAGCTCCCACCGCACCTAGATAGGTACGGTGTGAAAACGTTGTTTTCTGTGTTTTGAAAAAGCATAAGCTGCCAAAACACAGTTTACCCAAACAGGGCAGGTGCGTTTCAAAACACCGCCGCACCAAATTAGTTGCCCCAAACAGACCATAAGACTGCGGGGATTGAGAGAGATGATGGAGCTAGCACAAATTGTGGAAAATAAAAACCAGATGAAGAAAGCCAACAAGAGCAACACAGATGGAGTGTCTTACGAAACTACTGCAACCGCAACGATGCCAAAAGTTCAAACAGTGGAAGTCCAGAGGGAGGCTGCATGGGACATGAATAATGGACAACAATCGGGAGCAACACAAACGTCTTACAAAGACAGAATTTTGGGGGAAGTAAGCTAAGAGGTTATATTTTCGTTGTGATGAGAAGTTTACCCCAGCACACCGTTGCAAAGATAAAAAATTACAAGTTCTCAAAGTGCAAGAAGAGGAAGCAAAGAATGAAGAAATAGAGATAGTGGGGGAGGAGAGGAAACACTCTCATTTTTTTTCCACGTTAAAGACAATGTGTCGTTTGGGGAGAGAGTATCGTTACGAGGCTCCTAGCCTAAGGTAAATTTCTCTTTTGAAAGCCTTAGGGATATTTAGTCTTATATTATTATTATTATTATTATTATTATTATTATTATTATTATTATTATTGTTGTTGTTGTTGTTGTTGAGTATAAATATGATTGCTATATTTAGGGCTAGTTTTATGCATACCATTGAATTGTGAGTCTTAAGGCTAGGGTTTGGGAGGGATTTCCTACCTCTCAAATTTTAAAAATTAGGAGAGATCGGCTAACTCTTGAATTGTAAGTGTTTATCTTTGTATTCGTGTGAGTTGTTTGGATTATTGCAATAAGAATTTTTGTTTGACCTAATTTCTATGAAAATTGTGTTGATTTCTACGTCGAATCATATTAACATACCACCCTTCAATTTACATATGATGATAGGAATTGAATGGTATGTATGTAAATCTTCATATTCAAAGAATTAATTTAGTGGATTGAAATTTTTCTCGCTAAAAAAAGAAAAACAAATTGCTTAAATAGGGTATTATATACATGTCACCCTTCTCCAACTTCAAAGCCCTTTAGTCCCCACAAACGGGTGACTCTGATGTGATTGAAGTGCCTCCCATCTGCGGTGCAAGAGTCTGCCGCCATAGTCGAAGGTTGGAGTGCCCATAACCTGCATCTCCTGCGGTCGAAGCTTATGTCACATGCGCTGAAGGTCGAAGAGTCCTTGGCGAAGTTACTCCTGTGGCTTACGCATTTGAAAGAAAAACCAAAACATTAAGTTTTATTTCCCTCGCTTGTGAACCGGATCGAGTTGGCGCTTCAATTGCGCTTTAAAGAGCGATATAGTACCAACAACATACTTTGCACAACAAAACCCCATGACAGCGAAGAAAAAAGAGCGACATCCGCTTCGCTTTGCGTTGCAAGTGATGCACATTTTCACGTGCGGTTTTAAAAACACTAATTGCAGCACAACAATTTCATAATTGAACTACTCAAATTAACTACAACAAATTCACGACTTCTTCTTAAACATTTTCAGCTATCCCATACACACCTTTAAGTCAAGATCATATAGTGATTGGTGATACCACATTTTAAGACACATTTTTCTTTTTCCTTTTTTCCTACATAACAATAGCTCTTTTAATGATAACATTAACATTAGTTTTATCAACAAGAAAAGTTCAATGTTATGTACATGAACCAAAGCAGATAAAATCAATGGAGACTTTAGTAAAATATTTTTTATGCTTGTCCAAATGTCAGCCATTGGTGTGATAGCCTACAGTTACTAGTCCCGAAATGACATATGTTTCCAAAACTGCATGACGGGAGTGGTTGAGATTTCATTTCCATTTTTCATAATTATTATTAAGAGATCCTTTGATTTTTATGATTGGGACTCGGTCGGTTTTAGTATAAAATTCTGCTTACAATTTTTATAATAGATCTCGAGGATTCACAGGCTTAAATGTCATCTTTTAGCAGCCAAAGCGGACCTTATATAAGCTCTAGAGAGCTCAACTTCACCTTCAAACTCCAGATGAAACCTTTCACGAGTTAGAGGCTGCGTTAAACAATCCAACAGTATTATAAGCAAATGAAGAGCAATTCAAATCCAATCTGTAGAAAGGCAGCAGTTGATAGCTTTCTCCACAAAGAAATTCAAAGAGCCGCTATAAAGAGTCAAAAAAGATCAGACAATCGAAATAAAAGAAATAAAATAGATTACACCCCCAATATGTTTCAAGAATTTTCACTGTCTATGAAGATTATAAGGTGTGCTTCCATAGATGGTCGGTGAAGCACGAAATGATTTACATTGTACTACAAGAAAATAAGCTCAATCTAGAAACTACTGCACTTCAGTGAGGCACGATTTACACGATAAAAATTATGGGGGCAAATGCTCAAGAGTTGAATACCTAAACTTGTGCTAGTTGTCATAAGCGGTCGCATTTGCACTTTTTGGTATTCCTCTCTTTCAATTAAAAGTATTCAACATTATAATAGACGTTTAGGCAAGCTCTTCATAAAGACTAAAGGTCAACAGTTGCTCTCAATCAATACCACAGGATACATCTATGCATCAGAGATGTGTGCGATATTGGGGCATTAAGCACAATTTGTGAGGTGGAGATTACCATAGTCAAGGGATGCATTATCATAGCCTGCAGAGAGATGTGATTGGTCATGGGTATCTAGATGAGCATTTGAGTGAGATAGTTACAATTGGCTTTCTCTTTTACTTGCTTCACAAGTTGCAGAAGATGCATATGAAGGAGAACAGCTTAAATGCTGACGATGAGGATACAAACTTAGGAGTGGTAGAGGCTAAAAAATTTGCATAAATTATCAAATCAAGATTTATTAGGTATGAAACAATTGATAAATGAGCTTCAAAGCTACAAGTGATATCAATGGCGATTTGACTATTCAAGATAAAAGAATGCACATTACTCAAGTGAGTTTTGTTTTTCTTCTTTTACTTTTAACACAATAATACACCCACATGTACTAGACCTTGAACCCAAGACCCTGTGATGAGCACAAAACATAAAACCACTAAGAAAAATTTACTGCACAAAATTATATTAATCATGTGAAAGACTTTTTTTTTTCTTTCTCTCTCTTTTCGTCTGTCTTTTCTTTTTTTGCCATACAATGATAAGCTTCCTTTGTAATAGCAAAAAACTTATAAAAATAAGAAAAAGAAATAACATTTCAAGGAAATAGATGGTTTAATACCATGTCAAACCCTCAACCCTTCGTTAAACTAATAATTTTTATGAAACTAAGAATAATCAAACTCAATTATGCTAACAAACTATACTACAAATATCCTGTCAAGATTGCAAAGCCCAATAGGAATAAGCTTTCATGTCAAAGTGGTATGCTACATAGACAATAACATTAACATAATACTTTTTCCATCGGAAGCATCTTAATAAATTTTAATCTTGAGATTTGGATCATAAATTTCTTGAAAAATAACAGTTACTCTCATTGGCTTGCATTTTTACAAAACTTTGACATGTGGATATTAAAACGACTAATTTTACTAAATAATTTGTAGTGAGACAATTGATGAAATTGGATGTTATTTCTCTCTTTAAAAGGATGAATACATTGGCAATTTTTTTCTAGATACTAAAAAAATGTGGTTTTAAAATATTTCATCATACTATTCCTCTTGCCTTATTTTCGGAAACAAATTTCTTCGAACTTTTTAAAATTGATCGCAATATAAGAAATCCTCAATTCAATTTTAAAAAAAAAAAATTTTGGTGAAAATCCACCTCATCTTTTCAAGTCATTTCCAATAAAAATTGTGGTATTAAAATATTTCATCATACTATTCCTCTTGCCTTATTTTCGGACAAAAATTATATGATCTTTTTTAAAACTGATCACAATATAAGAAATCCTCAATTTCAATAAGAAAAAAAATTTGGTGAAAGTTCGCCTCATCTTTTCAAGTCATTTCCCAAAACATAGTGACACGGGGCCTAGGGGTTGAACCAGTTGAATCCGATACAGCAAGGGGTAGGGGCTAAACCGGCTCGCCACCTCCTTTTCATTGGGCCGAATTATTTCCCCCTTCTAGTTTTTTTTTTCCCACCCATGTTGTTTCTATTTATATGTCGTTTGCATTAGTAGGGTTCAGTAATTGTTATTTCTATTTCAGATTTCTGGGTGGACAGCCGTTGGGGACCACTTCTCCCTTTCTAGAGTTGTATCTCAGTTTAAGGTAGTGTTTATCCTCAACTATTTACCCTCCACCAGCGCCCTACCTTCTCAGATTTTTCTACTGTCACCCTACAACCTGGCCAACCAGTTGCTACTGCCGCTGTCGCCATATCTCCTTACCTCTCCCTGCCATTCACTCCACCTGACCTCCAGACCTACAGCTGCCCACATCTGCCCTTTCCTACTTCCCATACCAGCAACTTTCCCTACCGTAATTTCCTCATCAGCAATCTTCTCTGTCATAACTTCCCACAACCCTATTGCACCGTAATCCCATCACGCTACCTGCTCTTGCTGAAATAGTGTCTCACCTACTCTGTTGATATCACAATCCCTTCCCCCCTCCCCATAGTAGTCACCAGTCCCACCAAAAATCCCCAGCTAGCTATCGCCAGATTCGTCTCTTTCTCCATGTTGTTGCAGCCACCCTAGTCCCGACTTTCAGCTACTATCAACCCCCCACGTCTAACCCTTCAATGCCAACAGCAACTCCCAAAGCCGCCCTACTTGCAACCAGCCGCCATCCACCATCTTCGTCCTCGGCCAGAGAGTCTTTTTAGGTTTTGTATTGTTATTTTCTAATTGTCGAGAGTCTTCGTTTGTAACCCTATTAAATTTCAACAAAAATATTTCTATTTTTATTGTGGTTTTGGTTAACTCTATTACCATTTGATAACAGAGTTAACATAACTCTAATCCTATCATTTGATTTCCTAGCATCTGCCCTCACCCACGCCACCTCCACCAAAGTTTTTTTCCTAGTCCAAAATCTTTAGCCACATTTTGACCTAAACATAATTCTCCTTTGCTGATTTTCAAAATCAGCAGCCCCAAATCTATTCTTGACACCATCAATTAGTCGCGACACATTCTTTAACCTCCCAACCCTAAACCCTAACCATACCAAGAGCAAGATATATGCCCGAGCCTTCCTGGGAGGAGATAGGGAGAGAGATTCGCCGACTTCTGTGATGGCTTACGAGCATTAATTAAAAAATCCAAGGGGGCGTTATCCTCAACCGTGATCTAAGGAGTTGCAGAGGAGGATGAGAGAATATGAAGATGAAGCAGGAGAGAGCGCTAGCTCCTACCATCTTACTATAGACAAACGATGTAGAATTTAGTTTCAAAAGTGGAGAGACCTCATCAAAGAGCAACCCCCATATCTTAAAAGCTGAGTTCAAAATCTAAATCTTATAGCCCTAGTACACCCAGATAACATCCAGAATTACTCCGTCAGAGGACAAATTCATTCAGAATGGAAAATATATGAAACGAATCCGCTTCCCTAAATCTATTACGAGCAGAAAGTGTTGTAAATGCTACGGATTTTGGCATGTTGAATCAGGGGAACAATCTGTTTCACAGAGTAGGGCATTGTTGAAAAATCGTGTAAGGACACAGTACATATTAAAGAAGGTGCGGACACAAAGAAGGAGACCCCGCTTCCAGTCGAGAAGGTCAAGATGCATTTATTGAGCTGAGCCTATGGGAGAGACTCCAACCGACTTCATGGTAAGCGGGCAGTGCAGCTAAGAGTTTGAGGAATCGACATCCAAAGCAGGGCTACCACAAATATAAGAAATGCAGATATTTCAAATTTATAGTCCTCTTCCTAAGTTGCCCCTACAGAGGGAGGCCCATCAAGTTTAAGTAGGAGTCATTTTGTGTCATCTCTGGACTTTACGAAATATATTTCAGATGTTAGATTCAACTCAGCAGAGTACCCATCAACAGATGCCCAGACAGAAGGGATGAACCTTAGCCTTAAAATTTATCTTGAGAGCTTGAGGGGTAAGAAAATTCTTCAATGGGATTCAGGTCCTGTCACTGAAGATGTCTCTTCTGAGTGTTTACTAGTGAGAGAGGCACAACCCGCCACGAAATTCATCTTAGAATTCATTTCTCCTCGCTTACTTGTTCATCATCTACATATCACTGCGTACGAGAAGTGAAAGGAGAAGGTTTCAAGGTTAAGGGCTCGAGAGTTACATTGCAAGAACTCATTTTTACATATAGCTCCCGCTCAGGAGAAGGTTTCTACTAGAATCCATTGTGGAATGACAACGCAGACAAGATCGAACTGCCAGCAGAAGTCGGAAGCTTCGACGAATGAGATCAAAGCATCTCCAACAGCGAGAGACAAAAGATACTGGAATTAACCCAAACCACAATAAAAATAAAAATATTATTTCTGAAATTTAATAGGGTTACAAACAAAGACTTGACAATTGGAAAATAACAACACAACCTAAAAAGACACCTTACGAGAGGACAAAGATGGTGAATTGCGGCGAGTCAACAGGTAGGGTGCCTTGGGGAGTTGTTGTTCTCACATAAGGTTTAAACGTGGGGGTCTGCAACAGCTGGAAGTCAGGACTGGGGTGTCTGCAACCACTACGGGGAGGGGGGAAAGGATTGTGACATCAGCAGGCTAGGTGAGAGTATTTCAACAAGAGCAGGTGGTGTTATGGGATTATAGTGCAGCAGGGTTGTGGAAGTTACAGCAGAGAAGATGGTTGATGGGACGGAAAGCATGCAAGCGTAGAGAGGGTAGCCAAAAGTCTAGAGTGCAGGTGGAGTGAATGGCAGGTTAAAATAAGGAAATATGGCGACAGCAGGTTGGTCGGTTGTAGGATGACGGCAAGGAAAATTGGGGAAGTTAAGGCGTTGGTGGAGGGTAGAATAGGGATAAAAACCACCTTGGAGCAAGATACATCTGAAGCACCACTCGTCTCGAATACAGCCTTAGAAAGAAAGAAGGGGACGACGGCGACTGTCTACCCAGATATCTAAAAACATAAATGACAAAAATTGAACCCTAAAACTACAAACAACATAAAAATAGAAGTGGGATACGCGGGAAACGAAAACAGGAAGGGGGAATAATTACCGCCCAATGAAAAGGAGGCAAGTCGGTTTTGCCCCTACCCCTTGCTAAACTGGATTAAATTGGTTCAGCCCCTAGCCCCCACATCATATGGTGTTATGTTCAAATTTTCTACAATGTGTAATAGTTGATGCTCCTGCTCCCACAATCCTTGGTGATAATTGCCTCATCATTTGTTGATATTACTATCGAAAATGTGGTTATTTGTCATATTTCAATTCTTATTAGAGCTTTTAGATTGTTGGCTCTTGGATGGACAAAGGATTTCATACTCTTCATAATCAGAAAAATAATCTTATTTGTATCTTTTAGGTGTCTTCATCTAATTTAATGACAATGATTCCTAGTATTCTTTCTCTTAAAACTCATCATCTTAAAATTGAAAATTAATAATTGATGTTGAGTACTTAAATTTTCACTTATAATGACCATATAATCTTTACATTATCGACAATCTCTTCTTTTCATAAGAAAATAATCAATATTTTATTAGATCAATTCTTATAGTTAATAACATGTTCATCTCTTTTCTTCAATAAAGTATTAGGAATAACAAAATCATACGCTAAAACAAAATCTAATATAGTTCTATTTTTTTCATTAATCACTCTCAGAATTATATAGCCACTATGAACATTTCTAAATCTTCTCTCACTCTACGAACATGACAATTTAAATCTCCAACAAAATTTTTTTCCACAAGTATTATTTATATTAATTCTTCTAAGTCATTCCATAATTTTCTTTAGAGCTTATATCTAAACCAACTTGAAAAACATAAGCACTTATAACATTAAAAATTTTAGCATCAACAACAATCTTAAGGGCTATAATTCTATCTCCAATTCTAATAATTTTTATAGCATTATCTTTTAAACTTTTATATATAATTACACCTACACCATTTCTAGTGTGACTCCTACTTGAATCCCAAAGTTTAAAACCTAAACTATCAATCTGCTTAGCATTTCTCCAACCCATTTAATTTCTTGAACACATAAGATATTTATCGTCCTAAGAACCATAATATCAACTAATTTTGTTAATTTACCTGTGAGAGTATTATCTATATTTCAATATAATATCCTAATATTAGTTTCATGGACTAACTTCTTTACCCGCATCTATCTGTAATGTAGGAACTCTTGCTTATTTGACACCACATGGGTGTCGGTGTCGCGGTCATGCACCCTTCTCACTGTATTCAGGTCATACAGTGTTTCGCTTCCAAGGAATGCCCTAACATTTACTTAAGGAATTAAAATATTAATGTCATGATTTCTCGACAAGTTTTGCGTTGGTTGTCGACAAATTTAACACCACCCGGGTGCCGGTGTAGCGGCCCATGCACACTTCTCACTGTCAGGTTATACAGTATTTCGCTTCCAAGGAATGCCCTAACATTTACACAAGAATTTAAAATATTCATGTCAAAATTTCTCGACAAATTTTACGTTGGTTGTCGACTCCCTAACGCAACCCTCCACTTTTCACATCTGGGGCTTGCGACCCGACAATAACAGTATTAAAAAAAAATTATCAATATAAAAAGCATAATTTTCACTACTCTCAATTGAAAAAATAACAAAATGAAATATATTATCACAAAAAAATCATAACGATAATATATATTTTGCTAATAAGACTTGATGCAATTGCCATCATCAAAATAATGTAATAATATATGAGAACATAATCATCACTACTAAGAGTTAACACATTCAATAATATGATCATCATTATTATTATCTTCATTACCCTTTTCAATGACACAATCACATTCATCAGGGATAAACACAGCTTCTATGCATGCCTCCTTAAGAGAAAAATTAGCAGCTTTAAGAATTTGAATATCATACATTACAGTAAATATACATCAACAAATAGGCCCATAATTTTGTCTTCCTTTGAGTATATTATGGGCTCTATATAAAAGTTGAAGGTTATCATGCACAAATACTAAAATCTTCAAGCCATATCATCAAAACAGCAAGCTTAAACTCCATTCCTTAATTAAATTCCACTTGGAAACTTATAATTGGTCAAGCTCTAACTACCTAAGACCACATTCTCGATCTTGCCAGCTCAGCAATCACCTTAGCGCGCCAATTATTGGTGACCAGCTCTAGCATGCCTATAAATACCCCCAACTCCCTCCAATTTATGCATACTCAAATTCTAAAGTTTAAATTCCCATTTTCCCACGTACTGCCCCATGCTTGCTGCCTTCTCCGTTGTTTTCTGCTGAACCTTCCCCAATTCCTTAAAACCACTCCATTACCTGATGTTCCAACTGCCCCTCTCCCCAGTCGAACCAAAACAGCTCCCATTTCTTCAACCATAGCTCAATCCTCCACCTGAAGTGTTCAAAGGCTTCAAAGAACCTTACAAATAATTCCAGCATCGAATTCCCTTTAAAGTTAAATTTTAAAAACATGAAGAACTGGCTCCATATATTATCCACCAAGCATTTCATCCATAATGCCTTTAGAAACAATGAAATCGTGATCAACAAAAGCACAATTGAATTTAAGGAAATTGACCGACTCCAAACTAATCATCGAAAAAAAATCAACTTTAGGCATTTATTTCTCTGATTTGATATCAATGGAGCAGCGTGAATTAGAGCTTAACTTCACCAAAAGTGGTTGCAAAATTTAATTAAAAAATGCACCTAACAAGTAATATTATTAATTTAAAAATTGGGTCAACTAAAAGCAAAATAAAATAAAATTTTAAATTGGATTGAATGAATGCGATGACCCAAAACAAAAAGAGAGAAATTGCTTTTAATCCATCTATGCGCAAGAATGTCATATATAATCCTATAAAAAATGGACTTTTCATTGTATTTTTTCCATTATGTCGATAAAGAATTTATTTCACTCTCTCTATAGTAGAATCTCACGTATCATTGACAAGGTATAGAAAAACTTATCTATATTAGCCACTCTCAACAGCATCTATCAGCTCTGTAAAAGTAATAATGTAATATATCTTATCACGTCATACATCATCCAATATTTTTTCCTTCACAAACTTTATTTATTTATATCATCTACATGATACATATGCCACGTGTCACCAATTACCATAACATACAATTTTTTGTTTTATTACTTTCAATCGCCTAATTATGACTATCATTGATGCAAAACGATCGAATAATAGTAAATCTGCTTATTCTCATAAACTCATTAACCATTGACAATCTCATATAGTGATTAATGATAAAAGACTTTATAAAGTTGGTATCTCCAAAAATATCATTTATCCAAGCGCATTATTGATAAGTGATCTTATTTCCATCAATATTCTTCAAAACGCATAGTTTTTTAAGCAAGATTCAATGTTTGAAAAGCATAAGGAGTCCCAAATTTGACAATATTGAGTCTTAATTAGTGCTCCAGCAGCTTCTCGGTGATTACTTAAACTCATTTATCTAAACCTATAATCACAATTACTTCTTTGATTACAATAGTAATATATAACTTATACTCTCTATCAGAGTAAATGAACTTTATAAATATAGGCTTTAATACTATGATGCTAATGAAATTGATAAGAGCAATTTTTTTGCTTCTATCTAGCCGTCACAAACTATGGTCAACCACTAATCATTTCAAGTCTTTTACAAGCTTGAATATTTTTCAGTATTTATTATTTCCTTTTGAAGTAAAATTGTTCTTGAAAGATTATAAACATGAAGAATATATGAAGTGGTTGTGTAATTAGCTACATAACAAAGGTGCATTATCAGTGATTACTTAAAACCCATTTATCTATGCCTATACTCATAATTACTTCCTTGATTACAATAACAATATATAACTTATACTTTCTTTCAGAGTAAATGGGCCTTATAAATATAGGCTCAAATTCTAATGCCAATGAAATTGATAAAAGCAATTTTTGAGCTTCTATCCAGCCATCACAAACTATGGTTAACTCACTTATCATTTCAAGTCTTTTACAAGCTCAAATATTTTTCAATAATTTCATTTTGATGCAAACTTGTTCTTAATAGATAATAACCATGAAGAATATAACCAGTCATTGTGTTATTAGCTACATATGAGAAAGCATTAAAATAATATGGTTTTTTTTTCCAAACAGAATAGAATAGTTGCCGAGTAAATTTTGAAGCAATTTCGCATGTAAATGATTTATAGCTTGAAATTGAAAGCACTTTCAATAGCACTAGAGCACGTCACTTTTCTGATGTTCATAATCTTTTATTATAAATAGATGTTCACTTAACAGCAAGCAATAAAAGATATTGGAACCACTTTTCCTAGAAGAAAAGATAGAACTTCTTAAATGCGACCAATCTTCTTTTTTGGCTTAGTAACAGCATCTAGTTTTTGTGCTTCTTAAATTTGTGTCCAAGTACTTTGGGGCATGATTGAATGCTTGCCCAAAATTGTCAGAGCAAGTGAGCTACTAGAATAGGTTCCCTTGAACCTTTCATGACAAAAATGACAATGAAATTATGCATTGCCACCTGCTCTGATCGGAACTAATTTCCCTAATTTGATAATATACACTCATAAGAATCTTCTCTCCTCCTTTCTAGGATTATTGCAAACAAAATTAAAGCCCCTCTGAAGTCATTATCCTACAAAATAATTTTCAAAATAATTTAAGAATATATATAATCTATATATTATCATGTAAACAAAATTAAATTTCAACAAAACATTAAGCCTTTACGAATAAACCACACATAAGAATCTTCTCTAATCCTTCATGGGATTATTGCAAACCAAATTAAAACCCCACTACAAAGCCATTATCCAACAAAATATTTTTTAAAGAATTTAAGAATAAATATTTCCATGTAAGCAAAATTAAATTTCAATAAAATATTAAGTTCAGACTTCAAGATAAAACCTATCGTGTTTCTTAGTTGAATTAAATTTTCTAATGCACAATTCACTATAATAAATTTTAAATGCCATTAAAATTTCCAAATTCCTCTTCGATTTGTGATACATACATACATATATATATATATATATATATATATATATATATGCATATGTAAGATACTAAAATAAAAAACCTAACAGTGTCGAAATACACAGTATCAGGTAGCTACAAAGTGACCCAATTTGGTATTGTCTCTGCCTCTAGTTCTAGAGTAGGAGCAAGCTAATAAGTTGGTAAGATGATTGTCATTGTCAGTACTGACCAATGTATCATCCAATATGTTCCCGAGCTGGGAGCCGACCTCCATTATTTTTCTTCCTCCTAGAAAAGAATTGTCATTTCTCTTCCAAAGAATCAGTCTAATGGGGGTAGAACTGAAGCAGAAGGATTACCAACCGTATTATCCACAATAGGTTCTAGTAAATGTGAAGTATGAGTTACCTCTACACCGTATACTACCTAAAGAAGTGGAGCAATGAGGCTCTTCTGATTATCAGTCTGAACACTATCATTTGTAGGTAATAGTTCATCAGTATTATTTTTTATGGGGTTTGAAGGTGTCAGCATCACATCACATCAGTAACAGTAACATCAGTGTCATGGGGGGTTCCTCAAGAGCAATAGACACCTCTTGTCCGGTAATATCCTCCTCGGGTGGAACAAAAATGTTCAGAGCAGTGGGGTTAGACCCATCCTTATTCACTTGAACATTAGATTTCAAATTTGGATAAAAATTATGGCATTTATCAAGGACATGACCAAGCATCTTACAGTGGGTACAATATGGGGGTTTGTGCTCCAGGACGATTTATTGCCAATAACCATTATGGGTTGTGCCCAGCCAGACTTCAGTAACATCAGATAAAGTAATATCTTTTCCACAATATTCTGGCCACCGAGGGTCTGGTTAGGTTGAAAGTAGGCAGATCGAGGTTTCAAAGGATCCCCAAAGATGACCCCAATAGAGTAGAGAACCTGATAGTGAAAAAAATACAACTTGAGACCAGGTAAACTAAACCATACTGGTACAGTGGAAGTTTCATAATTTTAGTCAAAATCAGGAGACCAGTTGAGTAGCTTCTTAGGTTTACCAGCAATGTTAAGATATTTTTTGGAGAAAATCCGAGTGAAGTCTTTAGGCACGGTTAACTGAATCAAAACATGTCTCTCATCCATGAGCCCCACTTTCCACTTTCCTATAAATTTGAGGTCATCAAAATTTTTCCTGATAACCTCCATAGGTGGGTGTCCCCACTGAAATTTCTCAATGAGAGCAAATTTGAATTTGTCAGTCAGGGTTGAAATTTCTGACTTCGAGAAAAAGAGTGTTATTTTTTCACTTTTCTTGTTTGTATTCTTAATAAAGGGGCAGTCACCAGTATCATCACGATTATCCTTAAACTTGATGGGAACACAACCACCGTCTCCCCCTGAGGATTACCCACAACGTGGGCAAAGAAGGTTTTGTTAAGTTCACCCGAAGAAGAAAGAAGCTCCATCGAGAAGCCCTGCAAATCAAGCAGACGGTCGAAGAGGTCGGTGCGCTGTGCAGAAGACAGTAAACAGCAGACAGGAACCGCATATGAGCTCAACAGAGTCGAAACCTCAGTTCGACAAAGCCGCGCAAGAGAACCGCGGCGATACGCCGCTGCAGAAAGTCGCAGGCGTCAAACAGAAAGCCGCAGATGCGAACTGTCGGGCACAGACGCAACCGCTATGATGTGAACTGTAGAGCACAGACGCGAACGGCTTTATTCTTTTTCCTTTTCTTCTTCGGCGCTCGGCTAGGGCATGTGACTCCTTTCTACGGCCCNATATATATATATATATATATATATATATATATAAGCCCAAAAAGGCTAATATATTAAATAGAAAGAAAGATACAGATATAATATGTGGGAGGGTCCAAGCGTGGCACCCTGCCCACACAAAAATCACAAATGGTTCCAAAACTAGAAAAAAATTAAAAAATACATTAAATACTAAAATAAAAAATCTAACAGTGTCGAAATACATAGTATCAGAAGGATAGAGAGTGACCAATTTGGTCTTGCCTCTGCCTCTAATTCTAGGGTAGAAGCGAGCTAATAAGCTGGTAAGATGATTGTCATTGCCAGTACTAATCAATGTATCATCCAATATGTTCCCGAGCTGGAGCCGACCTCCATTCTTCTTCTTCCTCCTAGAATAGACTTATCATTCCTCTTCCGAAGAATCAGTTTGATGGAGTGGTAGAACTAAAGCAAAAGGATTGCCAACCGTATTACCCACTAGGTTATAGTAAATGTGAAGTATGAGTTGTCTCTACACCTGATACTTCCTAAAGAAGTGGAGCAATGAGGCTCTCCTGATTATCAGTCTGAACACTATCATTTGTAGGTAATAGTTCATCAGTATTATTTTTTATGGAGTTTGAGAGTGTCAGCATCACATCACTCGCAGTAACAGTAATAACAGTCTCATGGGAGGTTCCTCAGGGGCAATAGACACCTCCTGTCTGGTAATATCCTCCCCAGGTGGAACTAAAATGTTCAGAGCAGTGGGGTTGGACCCATCCTTATTCACTTGAACCTTAGGTTTCAAATTTGGATGAAACTTGTGACATTTATCAAGGACATGACCAAACATCTTACAATGAGTACAATATGGGGGTCTGTGCTCCATGACGATTTGTTGTCAATAACCATTATAGGTTGTGCCCAGTCAGACTTCAGTAACATCAAGTAAAGTAATATCCTTTTCCACAAGTATTCTGGTCACCGAGAATCTGGTTAGGTTGAAAGTAGGCAGATCTAGGTTCAAAAGATCCTCAAGGATGGCCCCAATAGAGTAGAGAACCTGATGATGAAAAAAATGAAACTTGAGACCAGGTAAACTAAATCATACTGGTACAGCGGGAGTTTCATGATTTAAGTCGAAATCAGAAGATCACTTGAGTAGCTTCATAGGTTTACCAACAATATTAAGATATTTTTTGGAGAAAATCCGAGTGTAGTCTTCAGACACGGTTAATTAAATCAAAACATGTCTCTCATCCATAAGCCCCACTTTCCACTTTCTTATTAATTTGAGGTCATCAAAACTTTTCCTAATAACCTCCATAGGTGGGTGTCCCCACTGAAATTTTCCAATAAGAGTAAATTTGAATTTATCAGTCAGGGTTGAAATTTCTGACTCTAAGAAAAAGAGTGTTGTTTTTCACTTTTTCTGCTTGCATTCTTAATAAAGAGGCAGTCACCTATACTATCACGATTCTCCTTATAACTTGATGAGAACACGACCACCATCTCCCCCTAAGAATTACCCACAACGTGGGCAAAGAAGATTTTGTCAAATTCACCCGAAGAAGAACGTCGAGAAGCCCTGCAAATCGAGCAGAGGGCCGAAGAGGTCGGTGCGTTGTGCAGAAGACAGAAAACCGCAGACAGAAACCGCATATGAGCTCGACAGAGTCGAAACCTCAGTTCGACAAAGCCGCGCAGGAGAACCGCGGCGAGACGTCGCCGCAGAAACTCGCAGGCGTCGAATAGAAAGCCGTAGATGTGAACTGTCGGGCGCAGACGCGAACGGCTGTTATGCGAACTGTAAGGCACAGACGCGAACTGCTTTATTCCCTTTCCTTTTCTTCTTCGGCGCTCGGCTAGGGCATGTGGTTCCTTTCTACNACTGCATAACGGGAGTGGTTGAGATTTCATTTCCATTTTTCATAATTATTATTAAGAGATCCTTTGATTTTTGTGATTGGGACTCAGGTTGGTTTTAGTATAAAATTCTGATTACAATTTTTATAATAGATCTCGAGGATTCACAGGATTAAATGTCATCTTTTAACAGCCAAAGTGGACCTTGTATAAGCTCTAGAGAGCTCAACTTCACCTTCAAACTCCAGATGAAACCTTTCACGAGTTAGAGGCTGCGTTCAACAATCCAACAGTATTATAAGCAAATGAAGAGCAATTCAAATCCAATCCGTAGAAAGGCAGCAGTTGATAGCTTTCTCCACAAAGAAATTCAAAGAGCCGCTATAAAGAGTCAAAAAAGATCAAACAATCGAAATAAAAAAAATAAAATAGATTACACCCCCAATATGTTTCAAGAATTTTCTCTATGTCTAAGAAGATTATAAGGTGTGCTTCAATAGATGGTCGGTGAAGCACGAAATGATTTACATTGTACTACAAGAAAATAAGCTCAATCTAGAAACTACTGCACTTCAGTGAGGCACGATTTACACGATAAAAATTGAGGATGGGGGCAAATGCTCAAGAGTGGAATACCTAAACTTGTGCTAGTTGTCATAAGTGGTCGCATTTGCACTTTTTGGTATTCCTCTCTTTCAATTAAAAGCATTCAACATTATAATATACGTTTATGCAAGCTCTTCATAAAGAGTAAAGGTCAACAGTTGCTCTCAATCAAGACCACAGGATACATCTATGCATCAGAGATGTGTGTGATATAAGGGCATTAAGCAAAATTTGTGAGGTGGAGATTACCATAGTCAAGGGATGCATTATCATAGCCTGCGGAGAGATGTGATTGGTCATGGGTATCTAGATGAGCATTTGAGTGAGAAAGTTACAATTGGCTTTCTCTTTTACTTGCTTCGCAAGTTGCAGAAGATGCATATGAAGGAGAACCGCTTAAATGCTGACGATGAGAATACAAACTTAGGAGTGGTAGAGGCTAAAAAATTTGCATAAATTATTAAATCAAGATTTATTAGGTATGAAACAATTGATAAATGAGCTTCAAAGCTATAAGTGATATCAATGGCAATTTGACTATTCAAGATAAAAGAATACACATTACTCAAGTGAGCTTTGTTTTTCTTCTTTTACTTTTAACACAATAATACACCCACATGTACTAGACCTTGAACACAAGACCCTGTGCTGAGCACAAAACATAAAACCACTAAGAAAAATTTACTGCACAAAATTATATTAATCATGTGAAAGACTTTTTTTTTTCTTTCTCTCTCTTTTCTTCTCTGTCTTTTCCTTTTTTGCCATACAATGATGAGCTTCCTTTGTAATAGCAATAAACTTATAAAAATAAGAAAAAGAAATAAACATTTCAAGGAAATAGATGGTTTAATACCATGTCAAACCCTCAACCTTTCGTTAAACTAATAATTTTTATGAAACTAAGAATAATCAAACTCATTTATGCTAACAAACTATACTACAAATATCCTGTCAAGATATAGGAATAAGCTTCCATGTCAAAGTGGTATGCTACATAGACAATAACATTAACATAATACTTTTTCCATCGGAAGCATCTTAATAAATTTTAATCTTGAAATTTGAATCATAAATTTCTTGAGAAATAACAGTTACTCTCATTGGCTTCCATTTTTACAAAACTTTGACATGTGGATATTAAAACGACTAATTTTACTAAATAATTTGTAGTGAGACAATTGATGAAATTGGACGTTATTTCTCTCTTTACAAGGATAAATACATCGGCAATTTTTTTCTAGATACTAAAAAAATGTGGTTTTAAAATATTTCATCATACTATTCCTCTTGCCTTATTTTCGGAAAAAAATTTCTCTGAACTTTTTAAAACTGATCACAATATAAGAAATCCTCAATTTCATATTAAAACAAAAATAAAATTTGGTGAAAGTTCGCTTCATCTTTTCAAGTCATTTCCCAAAAAATTGTAGTATTAAAAAATTTCATCATACTATTCCTCTTGCCGTATTTTCGGACAAAAATTCTATAAACTTTTTAAAACTGATCACAATATAAGAAATCCTCAATTTCAATAAAAAAAAAAATTTGGTGAAAGTTCGCCTCATTTTTTCAAGTCATTTCCCAAAACATGGTGACACGGGGCCTAGGGGTTGAACCGGTTGAATCTGATACAGCAAGGGGTAGGGGATAAACCGGCTCGCCACCTCCTTTTCATTGGACCGAATTATTTCCCCCTTCTAGTTTTTTTTTCCCCACCCATGTTGTTTCTATTTATATGTCGTTTGCAGTATTAGGGTTCAGTAATTGTTATTTCTATTTCAGATTTCTGGGTGGACAGCCGTCGGCGACTACTTCTCCCTTTCTAGAGTTGTATCTCGCTTTAAGGTAGTGTTTATCCTCAACTGTTTTACCCTCCACCAGCGCCCTACCTTCTCAGATTTTTCTATTGTCACCCTACAACCCGGCCAACCAGTTGCTACTGCCGCTGTCGCCATATCTCCTTACCTCTCCCTGCCATTCACTACACCTGACCTCCAGACCTACAGCTGCCCATATCTGCCCTTTCCTACTTCCCATACCAGCAACTGTTTTCATTGCAATTACTGTCCCATACCAGCAACTGTCCTCGCCCAGAGAGTCTTTTTAGGTTTTGTATTGTTATTTTCTAATTGTCGAGAGTCTTCGTTTGTAACCCAATTAAATTTCATAAAAAATATTTCTAGTTTTATTGTGGTTTGGGTTAACTCTATTATCATTTGGTAACAGAGTTAACCTAACTCTAATTCTATCCTTTGAATTCATAGCATATGCCCTCACCCACGCCACCTCAACCAAAGTTTTTTTCCTAGTCCAAAATCTTTAGCCACATTTTGACCTAAACATAATTCTCCTTTGCTGATTTTGAAAATCAGCAGCCCCAAATCTATTCTTGACAGCATCGATTAGTCGCGACACCCTCTTTCACTTCTCAACCCTAAACCCTAGCCATGTCAAGAGCAAGATATATGCCCGGGCCTTCCTGGGAAGAGATAGGGAGAGAGATTCGCCGACTTTTGTGACAGCTTACGAGCATTAAATATAAAATCCAATGGAAGGTTATCATCAACCGTGATCTAGGGAGTTGCAGAGGAGGACGAGAGAATCTGAAGATGAAGCAGAAGAGAGCGCTAGCTCCTACCAGCTTACTATAGACAAAGGATGCAAAATTTAGTTTCAGAAGTGGAGAGACCACATCAACGAGCAACCCTCATATCTTACAAGCAGAGTTCAAAATCTAAATCTTATATCCATAGTACACCCAGATAACATCCAGAATTACTCCATCAGAGGACAAACTCATTCAGAATGGAAAACATATGAAACGAATTTGCTTCCCTAAATCTATTATGGGCAGAAAGTGTTGTAAATGCTACAAATTTGGGCATGTTGAATTAGGGGAACGGCCTGTTTCATAGAGCAGGGCATTGTTGAAAAATTGTGTAAGGACAGTATATATTGAAGAAGGTGAGGACAAAAAGGAGGCCCCTCTTCCAGTCGAGAAAGTCAAGATGCATTTACTAAGCTGAGCCAATGGGAGAGACTCCAAATGACATCATGGTAAGCGACCAGTGCAGTTATGAGTTTGAGGAACCGACATCCAAAACAGGGCTACCACAAATAAAAGAAATGCAGATATTTCAAATTTATAGTCCTCTTCCTAAGTTGCCCCTACAGAGGGATGTCCATCATGTTTAAGGAGGAGTCATTTTGTGTCATCTCTGAACTTTACGAAACATATTTCAGATGTTAAATTCAACTCAGCAGAGTACCCATCAACAGATGCCCATACATAAGGGATGAACCCCAGCCTTAAAATTTATCTTGAGAGCTTGAGGGGCAAGAAAATTCTTCAATGAGATCCAGGTCCTGTCACTGAAGATGTCTCTCATGAGTGTTTGCTAGTGAGAGAGGCACAGCCTGCCACGAAATTCATCTTAAAATTTATTTCTCCTCGCTTACTTGTTCATCATCTACATATCGCTGCATACGAGAAGTGAAAGGAGAAGGTTTCAAGGTTAAGGGCTCGAAAGTTACATTGCAAGAACTCATTGTTACATATAGCTCCCGCTCAGGATGTGACAAAAGAGAACGGATACATATTCTACTAGAATGCATAGCAGACAAGATCAACCTGTCAGGACGAACCTGAAGTTTCGACGAATGAGGTCAAAGAATCCCCAACCTCGAGAGACAAATGATACCGGAGTTCAACCCAAACCACAATAAAAATAAAAATATTATTTTTGAAACTTAATAGGGTTACAAACATAGACTTGACAATTGGAGAATAACAACACAACCTAAAAAGACACCCTATGAGAGGACAAAGATGGTGAATGGCAGCGAGTCAACAGATAGGGTGCCTTGGGGAGTTGTTGTTCTCACAGAAGGTTTAAACGTGGCGGTTTGCAACAGCTGGAAGTCAGAATCGGGGTGTCTACAGCCACTACGGGGAGGGGGGAAAGGATTGTGATATCAGCAGGCTAGGTGAGACAATATTTCAACAAGAGCAGGTGGTGTTATGGGATCATAGTGTAGCAGGGTTGTGGAAGTTACAGCAGAGAAGATGGTTGATTGTACGGAAAGCATGCAAAAGTAGAGAGGGCAGCCGAAAGTCTAGAGTGCAGGTGGAGTGAATGGCATGTTAAAATAAGAAAATATGGCGGCAGCAGGTTGGTCGGTTGTAGGATGACGGCAAGGAAAATTGGGGAAGTTAAGGCGTTGGTGGAGGGTAGAATAGGGATAAAAACCACCTCGGAGTGAGATACAGCCGAAGCACCACACATCCTCGAATACATCCATAGAAAGAGAGAAGGGGACGGCGGCGATTGTCCACCCAGATATCTAAAAACATAAATGACAAAAATTGAACCCTAGAACTACAAACAACATAAAAATAGAAGTGGGATACAAAGGAAACGAAAACAGGTCCGCCCAATGAAAAGGAGGCAAGCCGATTTAGCCCCTACCCCTTGCAAAACCGGAGCGAGATACAGTCGAAGCACCACGCGTCCTCGAATACATCCATAGAAAGAGAGAAGGGGACGGCGGCGACTGTCCACCCAGATATCTAAAAACATAAATGACAAAAATTGAACCCTAAAACTACAAACAACATAAAAATAGAAGTGGGATACGAAGGAAACGAAAACAGGTCCCACCCAATGAAAAGAAGGCAAGCCGATTTAGCCCCTACCCCTTGCAAAACCGGATTAAATTGGTTCAGCCCCTAGCCCCCACGTCATATGGTGTTATGTTCAAATTTTCTACAATGTATAATAGTTGATGCTCCCATAATCCTTGGTGATAATTGCCTCATCATTTGTTGATATTACTATCAAAAATGATCCGCAAATCATTAAAACACATTGAACTCTTCTCACTCATGAAAAAAATGATGGTTATCTATCAGATTTAAATTCTTATTAGAGCTTTTAGATTGTTGACTCTTGGATGTACAAAGGATTTCATACTCTTCATAATCAGAAAAATAATCTTATTTGTATCTTTTAGGTGCTTTCATCTAATATTATGACAATGATTCCTAGTATTCTTTATCTTAAAACTCTTCATCTTAAAATTGAAAATTAAAAATTGATGTTGAGTACTTAAATTTTCACATAGAATGACCATATAATCTTTACATTATCGACAATCTCTTCTTTTCACAAGAAAATAATCAATGTTTTATTAGATCAATTCTTATAGTTAATAATATGCTCATCTCTTTTCTTCAATAAAGTATTAGGAATAACAAAATCATACGCTAAAGCAAAAATCTAATATAGTTCTATCTTTTTCATTAATCACTTCAGAATTATATAACCACTATGAATATTTCTAAATCTTCTCTCACTCTACTAACATGACAATTTAAATCTCCAACAATATTTTTTTCCTCAAGAAGTATCATTTATATTAATTCTTCTAAGTCATTCCGGAATTTTTCTTTAGAACTTATATATAAACCTACTTGAGAAGCATAAGCACTTATAACATTAAAAATTTTAGCATCAACAACAATCTTAAGGGCTATAATTCTATCTCCAATTCTAATCATTTTTATAGCATTATTTTTCAAACTCTTATATATAATTACACCTACACCATTTCTAATGTGACTCCTACTTGAATCCCAAAGTTTAAAGCCTAAACTATCAATCTCCTTAACATTTTCTTTAACTCATTTAATTTCTTGAACACATAAGATATTTATTGTCCTATGAACCATAATATCAACTAATTTCGTTAATTTACCTGTGAGAGTATCTATGAGTATCTATCTTCCAATATCATATCCTAATAATAGTTTATGGACTAACTTCTTTACCTGCATCTGTCTGTAATGTAGGAACTCTTGCTTATTTGACACCACCCGGGTGCCGGTGTAGCGGCCCATGCACACTTCTCACCGTATTCAGGTTATACAGTATTTTGCATCCAAGGAACGCCCTAACATTTACATAAGGATTTAAAATATTCATGTCATAATTTCTCGATAAATTTTACGTTGGTTGTCGATTACCTAATACAACCCTCCACTTTTCACATCTGGGGCTTGCGAACCGGCAATAGCAGCATTAAAAAAAAANGAAAATATAGAACTCACAGATGTGGGGCTTATACTCGCCAACTAAATTACAAAGATGACACGAGAATAAAGAGAAAAAAGAGGTACAACTAAAAAGATGAAAATACTATTTAACAAAAAACTTACTCTCCATCTGGGTCAGTNGAAAATATAGAACTCACAGATGTGGGGCTTATACTCGCCAACTAAATTACAAAGATGACACGAGAATAAAGAAAAAAAAGAGGTACAACTAAAAAGATGAAAATACTATTTAACAAAGAACTTACTCTCCATCTGGGTCAGCGAAGCCTCTAACATTCAAATCATTTTATGATTATTCACATTATCAGGAAGAGAGACTTATTCGGAAAAGGGAAGTATATAATGATGCACAAACTGATGACTCTTTTAAAAATAAAAAAATATATGAATGAAAATATAGAACTCACAGATGTGGGACTCATACTCGCCAACTAAATTACAAAGATGACATGAGAATAAAGAGAAAAAAGAGGTCCAACTAAAAAGATGGAAATAGTCTTTAACAAAGAACTTACTCTCCATCTGGGTCAGGGAAGCTTCTAACATTNCTCATACTCGCCAACTAAATTACAAAGATGACATGAGAATAAAGAGAAAAAAGAGGTCCAACTAAAAAGATGAAAATAATCTTTAACAAAGAACTTACTCTCCATCTGGGTCAGGGAAGCTTCTAACATCCTGACCATGCTAGACAGCCATCTAAGTATAAAAACTTATGTGTGGTCAGTCGGGTTGAAGAAGCGTGGGGGTTTCTCCTCAGACATGCATTATGATTCAGTTATCTAGTCCTAATCATGGAGGCAATGTTAGGAATGACTAAGGATGTAACCATGATATGCAAATCTTTTTAAAATAGGCTTGACGACCATGTAGAAAAGTAAAATTGTCGATTTAAATAGTTGAAAATTTTAATCCAAAATTTTGATTAATTTTAAATCTTTTATTAGATTTTTTATAGAAAAATTATAATATTAAGGTCCTCAAAGAGCCTATATTATATTGTAAGGTTCTTAAATAAACCAGAAGCAACTAACGACAAAACCAAATTCAAGCATCCAAGCATGCAACAAAAAAGGTTAAAGAAACACCAAACGAAAATTNTTTTTTATAGAAAAATTATAATATTAAGGTCCTCAAAGAGCCTATATTATATTGTAAGGTTCTTAAATAAACTAGAAGCAACTAACGACAAAACCAAATTCAAGCATTCAAGCATGCAACAAAAAAGGTAAAAGAAACACCAAACGAAAATGNTTTTTCAATAATTTCATTTTGAAGCAAAATTGTTCTTAATAGATTATAACCATGAAGAATATAACCAGTCATCGTGTTATTAGCTACATATGAGAAAGCATTAAAATAATATGACTTTATTTTTTTTGCCAAACAGAATAGAATAGTTGCCGAGTAAATTTTGAAGCAATTTCGCATGTAAATGATTTATAGCTTGAAATAGAATAGAGCACGTCACTTTTCCGATGTTCATAATCTTTTATTATAAATAGATGTTCACTTGACAGCAAGCAATAAAAGATATTGGAACCACTTTTTCTAGAAGAAAAGATAGAACTTCTTAAATGCGACCAAGCTTCTTTTTTTGCTTAGTAACAGCATCTAGTTTTTGTGCTTCTTAAATTTGTGTCCAAGTACTTTGGGGCATGATCGGATGCTTGCCCAAAATTGTCAGAGCAAGTGAGCGACTAGAATAGGTTCCCTAGAACCTTTCATGACAAAAGTGACAATGAAATTATGCATTGCCTCCTGCTCTGATCGGACCTAATTTCTCCAATTTCATAATATACACTCATAAGAATCTGCTCTCCTCGTTTATGGGAATGTTGCAAACCAAATTAAAGCCCCTCTAAGAAGTCATTATCCTACAAAATAATTTTCAAAATAATTTAAGAATATATATAATATATATATTATCATGTAAACAAAATTAAATTTCAACAAAACATTAAGTCTTGACGAATAAACACACATAAGAATCTTCTCTAATCCTTCAAGGAATTATTGCAAACCAAATTAAAACCCCACTACAAAGCCATTATCCTACAAAATATTTTTTAAAGAATTTAAGAATAAATATTTCCATGTAAGCAAAATTAAATTTCAATAAAATATTAAGTTCAGACTTCAAGATAAAACCTATCGTGTTTCTTAGTTGAATTAAATTTTCTAATGCACAATTCACTATAATAAATTTTAAATGCCATTAAAATTTCCAAATTCCTCTTCGATTTGTGATACATACATACATATATATATATATATATATATATATATAAGCCCAAAAAGGTTAATATATTAAATAGATAGAAAGACACAGATACAATACGTGGGAGGGCCCAAGCGTGACACCCTGCCCACACAAAAACCACAAATGGTTCCAAAACTAGAAAAAAACAAAAAAATGCATTAGATACTAAAATAAAAAACCTAACTGTGTCGAAATACATAGTATCAGGTGGCTAGAGAGTGACCCAATTTGGTCTTGTCTCTGCCTCTAGTTCCAGGGTTGGAGCAAGCTTATAAGCTGGTAAGATGATTGTCATTGCCAGTACTAACCAATATATCATCCAATATGTTCCCGAGCTGGAGTCGACCTCCATTCTTCTTCTTCCTCCTAGAATAGACCTGTCATTTCTCTTCCGAAGAATCAGTCTAATGGGGTGGTAGAACTGAAGCAGAAGAATTACCAACCGTATTACCGACAATAGGTTCTAGTAAATGTGAAGTATGAGTTACCTCTACACCGGATACTTCCTAGAGAAGTGGAGCAATGAGACTCTTCTGATTATCAGTCTGAACACTATCATTTGAAGGTAATAGTCCATCAGTATTATTTTTATGGGGTTTGAAGGTGTCAGCATCACATCACATCAGTAACAGTAACATCAGTGTCATGGGGGGGTTCCTCAGGAGCAATAGACACCTCATGTCTGGTAATATCTTCCTCAGGTGGAATAAAAATGTTCAGAGCAGTAGGGTTAGACCCATCCTTATTCACTTCAACCTTAGATTTCAAATTTGGATGAAAATTATGGCATTTATCAAGGACATGACCAAACATCTTACAGTGGGTACAATATGGGGATTTGTGCTCCATGACGATTTATTGCCAATAACCATTATGAGTTGTGCTCAGCCAGACTTTAGTAACATCACGTAAAGTAATATCCTTTTCCGCAAGTATTCTGGTCACCGAGGGTCTGGTAAGGTTGAAAGTAGGCAGATCGAGGTTTCAAAGGATCCTCAAAGATGGCCCCAATAGAATAGAGAACCTGATGGTGAAAAAAATGCAACTTGAGACTAGGTAAACTAAACCATACCGGTACAGTGGAAGTTTCATAATTTAATTCGAAATCAGGAGACCACTTGAGTAGTTTCATAGGTTTACCAGCAATGTTAAGATATTTTTTTAGAGAAAATCCGAGTGTAGTCTTCAGGCACGGTTAACTGAATCAAAACATGTCTCTCATCCAAGAGCCTCACTTTCCTGTAAATTTGAGGTCATCAAAATTTTTCCTGATAACCTCCATAGGTGGGTGTCCCCACTGAAATTTTTCAATGAGAGCAAATTTGAATTTGTCAGTCAGGGTTGAAATTTCTGACTCTGAGAAAAAAAGTGTTGTTTTTTTCACTTTTCCTGCTTGCATTCTTAAAAAAGTGTTGTTTTTTCCACTTTCCTGTAAAACATGTCTCTCATCCAAGTACCATCACGATTATCCTTATAATTTGATGGGAACACAACCATCGTCTCCCCCTGAGGATTACCCACAACGTGGGCAAAGGAGGTTTTGTTAAGTTCACTCGAAGAAGAAAGAAGCTCCATCGAGAAGCCCTGCAAATTGAGCAGAGGGCCGAAAAGGTCGGTGTGCTGTGCAGAAGACAGTAAACAACAGACAGGAACCGCATATGAGCTCGACAGAGTCGAAACCTCAGTTCGACAAAGCCGCGCAAGAGAACCACGGCGAGACGATGCCGCAGAAAGTCGCAGGCGTCAAACAGAAAGCCGCAGATGCGAACTGTCAGGCACAGACACAACGGCTGTGATGCAAACTGTAGGGCACAGACGCGAATGGCTTTATTCTCTTTCCTTTTCTTCTTCGACGCTTGGCTAGGGCATGTGGTTCCTTTCTACGGCTCATATGTATATATATATATATATATATATATATATATATATATATATCCATTATAAAAGACGAAACATTGAAATAACAAGTCCATGACTAATTAAGATGATCGCTTATTTAAATACATGCTCTAAGGTTTATAATCAAGTGATTATATTAACTAAATCACCTCTACATCTTCAAAAAGTTAAATTATTCAATTACCACTTACAAGGAAGTGCTTGCAGCTTCAACTGTTAAACTGCAGGCTTCGGTTAAGAACTTGAGACTTTAACTTCAAAAGCTTCGACTGAGGACTTAATAAGTCCATCATGGCTAATTAAGATGATCGCTTATTTAAATACATGCTCTAAGGTTTATAATCAAGTGATTATATTAACTAAATCACCTCTACATTTTCAAAAAGTTAAATTAGTTAATTACCACTTACAAGGAAGTGCTTGCAGCTTTAACCGTTAGACTGCAGGCTTCGGTTAAGAACTTAAGACATCAACTTCAAAAGCTTCGACTGAGGACTTAATAAGTCCATCATGGCTAATTAAGATGATCGCTTATTTAAATACATGCTCTAAGGTTTATAATCAAATGATTATATTAACTAAATCACTTCTACATTTTCAAAAAGTTCAATTATTCAATTACCACTTACAAGGAGGTGCTTGTAGTTTCAATCGTTAAACTGCAGGCTTCGGTTAAGAACTTAAGACTTCAACTTCAAAAGATTCGACTGAGGACTAGCGGCTTCAATTCCTAGCTTCGACAACAACAATGCTTGATTGAGGCATTCAACGTCAACTTCAACAAGGAGTTATAGCCGTGTCTTCGATGAAAAAAAAGAGTGCCTCAACGCAGGGCAACAACTACTTCGAGTCCTGCTCAGGCTTTGGCAAGAGGAACGTTTTTGGTCCAGCTTTCGACCGCAATAAAGATTTATGGTTTCAACTTGAGCTTCGATGAATAAGAAGAGTGCTTCAACTCCTGTTCAAGTTTCGGCACTGAGAATGCTCTAAGTAAGGGCTTGCAGCTTGCAATGCGCTATTACAGCTTCAACTTAGACAAACGACGGGGAAAAGCATCGACATAAGGTTAAGATCAAAGGGAGGCGCTTTGATTAATAGGTACAAGTTAGGGCTATCAATATTATATGCGGCCTTACAAATTTCACTACCGGTCATGTGCTTTTTTTCCAAACTTGTGACAGCCTCGTTATACAGACATGTCAGAGTTCAAAAAATATTTTGACATTTTAAGTACTGTCAAACACATGCCAAAGCATATTAGATCAGTCTCTGTGTATAACATAAAAACGGCGCATATTTGGAAGTGCAGTGCTCCACCAGAGGTGACCCAAGTAAAATCTTTGTATCTTTGCTATATGTTTTTCTTGTTGCTCTGGTATTTCTTTGAGAAACTCCCTTCATTAGCTCTTTTCATTGATTAGTTAATAATGATATTCTCTGCTAAAAAGATCATCAAAGCACCGTATACATAATGGAAAAGAGGGTAACTGTTAAAAATTTTAATAAAACAACCCACAGATCTCAAGAAGTTGATGATTCTGTCATAAAATAGAGTAAGAGAACAAGCATAACTCACATTACAATGTTGCTCATACTCACAAAGGCCGTATGCCACTGTTTACTCATGGCTTCCAGTCATGTACGTTTCAAGATCAGTTATATTATCTTCATGGTTAAATTCATGCATTTGGGCCTCACAAGCATTTTGATTATAGCCATGGTTATTTTAAATAATTCTTATTGAGTGTAATTTTTGAATATTGAGGACCGTAGCATATAAACAGGAAAGGATGATTAAGTGCGAAGAAAAACTTCTCCCAACATGGATGTTAAATTATCTCATTCCAAATATGAAGCTTGATGAATTGCCACCAGAATCTGCCTGGTCAATGCTATTCTTTCTATTATTCCTATTTTTTTAAATTCCATCTTTTCCTCTAATTTCCTTCTCTATTATTACAGAGTTATTATCCTCCTACCCCATTTTTCTACATCTGACAGTCATGTTCAATAACAAGACAACATCCAAAACTTCCACATTAATATTTTGCAGTACAAGAAGAATTTCATATATCTCATAACAAAAAAAAGAAACCCAATCAAGATTTTTACTAGTAAATAGTCATTTAAATGTAAATAGTGTGACATTTCTATCTTATAAAGAAGTTCAAGTAAGGAATGTTCGATAACTTGGAGAAAACATTATGAACCCAAATCGAGCTAGAAGAGCATTTGAGCGGATCCAAAAAAACTACATATGACACTTTCGCTGCACCGCAAATGACGTGAAAATTTGAGGATTGCAAATATAGAATTCTTCCAACATGTTTTTTTTTTTTTTTTGCATCTTCGTCTTCTACCATACNCAACATGTTTTTTTTTTTTTTTTTTGCATCTTCGTCTTCTACCATACTGCCATCAAACATGTAATAAAATTTCAAGAAAATCACCTAATCAATAAATGAAATGTGCAACAACCACTTGACAACTGATGCAAACGTGAAAAGACATGGTGATAAAAAATTGTACCCACAGAACGGCAAGAATTATGGAAAAAGTAATTCAACCTCAACAAGACTTCATGGGTGCTGCATGGAATCAAATCTCTTGTTTATAGAAAATAAGTAATGTGAAGGTTCATGAGGATACCAGTTTGGGTATAAATAATAGACTAATTTGATTGTGCTTAAATCTAGCATGGACCGGGTAATCCCAGAACCACTCGTACTTTATTGCAGAACAAAAAAACCCATTATTTCAGCTTCCAAAAACAATTTTACATGCAAGACTTTAAAAAGCCGTTCAACCTTACCAAAGCTATAAAGCGCCTGATAAAAAGCAAAATCCAAACCACATCAAAAGGCAGGATTATAAAAATTGCTTGCAAATCAATAACTAGAACAAGAAGAGTATAATGAAAAAAAGAACATGTAGGAAAAACCTTCGCAAATACGCAAAGAAGCTCTTCATGAGACAAAATAGCTGCCTTGCGATACATACGATACAGCTCTGCTCCAAATCTACCATGAGGTAGCCAATCAGCAGGAGCGAAATTGACAGCCTCAGCACAATTTAAGCCTAGGAAGGCAAACAATATTCTATGTATTTAAAAATGCAGACAATCATATCGCATGTCACCTAAAATTTAAAAATTTAAGCATACAAACTCACCAAAATTAAAACCCCCATGGAAAGACTTAGGAAAAGTAATGACAAAATTTCCAGGCTCCTGGTAAAAAGGACACAATATACAAAAGAAATTAAACAGGATAGGCCACCCAAGTAAAATAAGCATGACATTACAAGTCAGATACACCAGATCAAAAATATTGAAGATCTAAAAATTGCTACAATCTTGCATATTCAAGATTCATGAATTCCAGACTGATTGTGAAGATGTAGATGTATAATGTATACTGAAAACCTAAACAAAATCCATGTTTCAAAATATGGAAGATGGATATAAAATATGCTTATACAAAAGGTATTAACACATTATCTAACTTTCAATAATTTTATTCAAAAAACCTCAGGAGGATTTTTTAGTCAATTTTGTGACTTAAACAGTGTGTTAGTCCTGTAGTGGCAATATATAACTGACTTGCTATCCACCGTTTTGATGTAGGAAAGCAGTGTTAATGCCTTTTGTGCAAACATTTGTTATATACAAATTCCATATTTTGACATACGGACTTGTTTAGATTCGACAGACATTATATCTCTGCAAAGTTAAACTCCAGAATAGCTCTCAACTACTTACTTGTATGTAGCCAATTCAAACCCCTGGCATCAAATTTCTCCAATTTAGTCCCTCGACTATACAATATTGATCCAAAATGATCCCTTGGGGGTAAATTGGGATCAATTTTTTTTATTTTCAAGAACCAAAAATGGATCAACTTTGTAACAAAATTCCCATGAAGGACCAGTTTAGATCAATTTTGGAGATTCTACGAATTAAATTAGATAAATGTGATACTCAGAGATTAATTGATCACACCTCAATAATCGAGGCACTATATTGCGAATTAATCTAATGAATATATGATACAATATACTAATAATATAAACAGTAATATTTAACAGACACTATAAGAGAATTAAGTGTGAAGAAAGTCCTGCTTGAATCCTGTCAGCTATTTAGTTATAACATCCTCAGAAATTCCTTCCCATAATCAACAAGATTTCTTGTAACTCATTTATTTCAAGCATCTCTAAGTTGAAAACATATCAAGCAAGGTCAAATCATGTGTAAAATGACTAAACATAAGAAAAATATATATCCAAGTTTAACATAGTTCTTTTGAAATAAGATTGTCATCATTCCTAAGACTTCCACACTTTATTTTCATAAAATCAGTTCCCCTTTTTTATGAGCCACTGACGAATCCTTTCACTTGAAAAGAAGCCGTCTTTAGGGGCCACCAACGGATTCATTGAATTTCAAGGGACTAGAACTTGGTTGTAAGAATTAGATGAATAGCTACGGCTTCGGTTACTATTGAATCAATCCCAACTACTTTTATAAAGAAGTGGTCATTTCATGTCTGCTGAATGCATTGAAAGCTTGCCACAAAGTATCAAAAAGCATCTAACAAAAGCACTTAAAACTAATTTGCAGAAATAAAGGAAAACGTAGCAATTCAAGTTATAAACTCATCTCTTAAGTATGAATTTACTGTAAAAGTACGTTGTTTTTTTAACTAACCTGCATGACACTGTAAACCGGAATACCATTATCATGCAGGACAGATGGATTGAGCATAGTCACAAGTTGGAAAAGCAGATCAGGTTGTGCATCAAATAGATCTGGTAGAGTATTCCTCATGACCTGTGGCATGATTAAATTAAAAAAATTAGTTGCAAGTTATGAAATGTTTTGTGCAGGTAACCAGCAATCTATGCGAAAAATCTCCATCCAAAACAGTTACATCTACATGAAAAGTTTAACTACGCATGGGAGAAATAGCAAAGCAAGTGATGTGACATATTTAAGGATCCTGATTTCTAGTAAGTACCTGTTCAAATGCAGAAGCTTCTCTACCAGGCACACCATACCAACACTTTGGATCCCCCCTGAAAAAACATGATGGCCAAATCAAAACAATTACTGAATTATAGGAGAGGCAACCATTGCTAAGCACATACACAATATCTGAATAAAAATGTATAATTTAACAGTTATCATCCATTTTTCAATTATTATGGCCAGCTTCATCACTCTTCTTATTAACCAAATTTATTATTGATAAAAGCAGAAAAGATTAAAGTTATTGATGGCATGGAGAATGGCAAAGCTGCTGGTCCGGATGGTTTCACTGTTGAATTTTATAAGAATAGTTGGGATATTATTCATCATGAACTTGTTGAGGTCATTCAGGATTTCTTCTGTGGTAATGATATGCCCAAACATTTTAACATTGTTCTGGTTCCTAAGGAGAATGGTAAGAATTCTTCGAATGATTTTAGACCTATCAGCATTAATATTGTTGTGTCTAAGATTATTTCTCAGATTATGGATAAGAGAATTCAATCTATTTTAAATTGCATTATTTCTTTAAATTAGACTGTCTTTCTTAAAGAAAAGCGGATTGGGGACAATGTTCTGACTGTGCAGGAATTGTTGTTCGATCTTGGTAAAAGTAAAAGTTGTGTAATGTTCTTTTTAAGATGGATATTAAAGGTGTGTTTGGGGGCTTTATTCACAGCGGTGGTGTTTTAAAAAAGCCATTTCCTGTTTGGAAATTACGTTTTACAAGATTTTCTCAAAACTCCATTCTGAAATTTGTATTAGAAGCAGATCGAGGGTTCCTACCCGCAATCCGCGTTTCATTTTCTCGAAAGACAAAATAAGCCCTGGTGTTCGCTTCCTCACGGGCTCACCTCGTCTGCCTAGCGAATCGCCCGACCACCTCGTTCGCTTCCTCACGTGCTCGCCTCGTCTGCCATAGCAAATCGCCCGACCACCTCGCTCGCCCTTTCTCGCTTCCTCACGCGCTCACACGTTCGCTCGCTTCCTCCTCCTTCGCTCGCTCGTTCGCTTGCATCCTCCTTCGCTTCCTCCTCGTTCATTGGCTTCCTCATTCGCTTCCTCCTCGCTGGAATATTATGAGTTTTTTTTTTTTTTAGTTTATTGTTATTTATTTAGATTTTTTGGATTGTGTTATGGTGAGGAGTATTGATTGATGGTAAAAAAAATTGGATTTTGAGATTCAAATACGTGAATTGATGAATTGTGGATGGAGTTTATGTGGAAGGTGGATGCTGATGATTTTCTAAATTCAAATTAGATTTTGGTTTTCTTGTGCAATTTTTGGTTTTGATGATTTTGACTATGAGAGTTTTTTTTCTAAATTTAAAGATAAATGCTCATTTATGCTGAATTATTTCATTTGTTTCAGATTTTTCAGTGGTTTTATCTGTGGATTTCTTTATCGATCAATTAATTTATTTGGATATGTTCCAGATTCGTGCTGACGCTTTGTCTAAATATTGAAACTAAGAAATCTGCAAATCAGTTGTTTTCAAATCGCACAAACAAAACAACTTAACTAAAACAGTGGCACAATGATCATTTATCCAGGATCAGCTGTTTTTCAAACTCACAAACCAAACAGACAGACAGTTTACCCGGATCAGCTAATTATCACCAACTTATCAGGATAAGCTGGATAAGTTGCAACTACCCCAAACAGACCCTAAGAAAGTTTTTGATTCTATCAAGTGGAAATTTTTGCTTGATGTTATTAAAGTTGTTGGCTTCAATGATGATTTTTGCAATATTATTAAAATGATTTTAAATAATAACTATTACTCTGTTATTATTAATGGTATCTCTAGTGGTTATTTTATGGCCTCTAAAGGTATTAAGCAGGGGGATCCTCTTTCTCCTTACCTATTTATCCTTGCTTTTAACTATCTTTCTAAGTGTCTTAACAATCTTTTTGAAAAGTATCATAGTCTAAACTATATGCATAGAAGTGGTATTAGCATTTCTCATCTTTGTCTTGTGGATGACCTTATTCTTTTTACTAATTCTCATAAGAGATCCATCAAAAAGATTTGAACGGTGATCTCTCATATGCAAGATGTATCTTGTTTGGTTTTTAACAATTCTAAATGTTATTTTTATTGTTCCAAATATATATCTGCTGATAAGAAGAACTGAATTGTTGATTATACTAATTGTGTTAAGGCTAATTTACCATTGAAATATCTGGGTTTCATCCTTGACAAAAAAGTTAAGAAGAATTATCTTTTTTTTTTAATTGTTTGATAAGATTAGAATGTGGATTCTTTCTTGGGAGCATAAGTTCTTATCTTTCGATGGGTGTGTTGCTTTACTTAAGAGCATCCTTACCTCTCTTCCTCTTTATATTATGCAAGTGATGTATATGCCTCTTGGTTTGATTAAGAGGCCGGAGATATTGTTTAACAAATTTCTTTGGGAGCGTTTTGGTAAGAAGAATATTTATTGGAAGAGCTGAGAGAAGCTTTGTAAACCGGTTGATAAGGGTGATCTTGGTTTTCGTAGACTTATTGATTGTTAGAATTAACTATATGAAGCTTTGGCTTAGGTTTCGAATGGATAATTTCATTTGAGCTTCTCTGCTCCGAGCCATGTATTGTTCTACTTCTCATCGCCTTTCTATCTCCTTTTCTAAAAATGATTCTTTTATTTGGAGGGAGATGCTTAAGGTCTCTTCTCAAGTAGAAGAGATGTTATGTTGGGATGTTGGCAATGGGGATGTGGCTTTTTGGTATCAGGACTGGCTTGGTAAGGGTGCTCTTGGTGACTTTTATGAGGCTCCTCAGGATATTAATATGAAGGTTAAAGATTTATGGGTTGGGCAAAGTTGAAATTTGTCTCAGCTGGTTACTATAATGCATTATAATGATGCTAGGTTTATCTCTCAAATTCCTATCATACTTGTTAAAAAAGATGTTCCTAAAGTTAAAGTTAAACCTGGTGATTTTATTACTAAATCCTTTGTCAATCATATTTTTTCTTATCAGGGAATGGATCTTAGCTGGGATTGGAATAAATGGGTAAGGCCATCTATTTCTTTTTTTGTTTGAAGGGTTTTTCATGAGATCATACCTACTAACAAAATTCTTAAGCTTAAAGACATAAGGATTGCTTCTAAGTGTGTTCTCTGTATGAATGTTGAGGAGTCTCTTTGTCATATTTTTAATGATTGCACTTTTGCTTTGGATATTTGGAATAGTGTTTTTGATATTTGTGATAGAAGGGATGTTTTTTATGGGTATCCTAACATTGCTGCTATTTATGATGATTGGAAGGATAAGGGGCATGATTTCTTATATAATATACCTTTTATTGTTCTTTGGTTTATTTGAGTTTCTATAAACTCTATGAGATATTCTGATGAGACTATTACTGCTAGGATTACTTTCTCTAAAATTTATTCTTATATGAGTAAGAGTCTTTCTTTTAATGGTATGAAGCATACTAACAAAGTGTATGTGAAAGTCATTCTTATTAAACTCTCTCTCAGTTTTACTACTAATTCTCATTCCTTTTGTAAAGCAGTTTGGAATAAACTTTATGCTCCTTTTCTTAAAATTAATTCTGATGGGAGTTGGAAGCAGAATGGTGCGGGTATTGGAAGAGTTTGTAGGGATTGAAGTGGTTCTGTCATTTATTGGTTTGCTGCTCCTCTTCTTGTTTCTCTGATTGTTGTAAAAGTTGATGCTATTGTCATTTATTGATTTGCTACTCCTCTTCCTATTTCTCCGATTGCAGGTATTGGAGGAGTTTGTGGGACCTCTTTTCTGGTTTTGTACTTTACTCTATTGGACTAAAATGAGGAGCCGAATAATGCTCTTTTATAAAAAAAATAAAAGCAGCAAAGAAGAAAAATAGATCTTTCACAATGGATGTTGACAAAGTGCTTGGAAAAACATATAGAGTATCTGTGAACTCATAGAGTATTCAACCTTGTGGCTTGTAATAGAGGTCATCAAACTGTCCAAAAGATAAAATCACAAAAAGATATCTACTCCATAGAAGATATTGCCCTCTCTTCCTTTCTTTAGAGGGTGTACACGTAAGTAAAATAAAATTGAGTTCCACCTCCTTCTCAAAGAAAGTGCTAATCCAACACAATTCAATTAAGTCAAACCATTTGCAACACTAAATTCCAATTGTGCATCATATAAGCAAACTAACCAAAACTTCAATAGTAAGTCATCTCATGCTAGTCATAAAAATGGCCAAATATTTCCTGAAAAACAACTTGAGAAGGAAGTGACATTTGTTTGAAGACAAACAAAAATAAAATACAGCAAACGCGTTTGAGCAAACAGAATATTGAGAAAAGAGAGCGTTGGAAAAAGGGAGATGTCATTTCAGAAATTATGTACAAGAGTGCATCATCCAAGCAAACTAAACAAGCTTTCAAGATATCTCAAACTAGCCGCAAGAATTGTCAAATAATTAAGTGCAAGATGAAATCTACAAAAAAGAGGATGTAAGCATTTTGTCATATAGAAACTTAAATATATCAAGATTGTTTGGACAAGTGCGACATTGGCTAGG
>JXCR01148737.1:62893-87252 GCA_002079205.1 Phalaenopsis hybrid cultivar | reverse complement strand
TTTTTTTTTTTTTTTTTTTTTTTTTTTTGTGAAATAGATATCAAACAATTATGACTATCCCTGTTGAGTCCTATCTCTTCCTTTGATTTCATTAGCATCATCTGGACGAGTTGAAGTTGATGAACTACCATCAGTTTAGAATAACATAATTTGTCATCTACCCTTATGACCCGGATGTGCTCTGACTTGTCGGGATATCCCTATTGGGATGATTTGATTATTTCATAGGCTCTATGTGTCGATGAGCCCGCTACCCATATAGAGGTCGTGAGAGGCACACTCTCTGCCTCGTGGCCTAGTAAAAGCTTTGAAGATATCAAAGATTTATCTCTATGAGATAACCTCCTTTGATAGTCAGGTGCTAGTTTTCACTACTATTTAAAAAAAACTACTTTAGATCAAGTGTGTTCATGGAAATCCTTGAGATGTAATTAACCAAGGGAGATTACATCCTCTTGGGAGCATTCGTGACCCTAGAACAGGCATATACATCTGAAGTTCTAGTTATGGGTAGTCTACGTAGGCATTCTTTTGCGGATATTGGTTCAAAGTGCCTCCACGCAATCTTTTTTTGGTGGACATGCTTAGTATATCCTTGCCAAGTTTATCTGGTGTAAGTTCTTCATATTTTGCTTTTTCTCTTATTTGTCATCTTTGTTGTATGTTTGTCTTTTCTGATTCCTCACCTCTTCTGATCATTCATATAATCCGGAAGAGAGACTTATTCAGAAAAGTAAAGTATAGACAATCCATAAGCTGACAACTTCTTTAAAATAAAAAGAGAAAAATGAACGAAAACTAAATGACGACTCCACTGAGAATGAGGCTTTCTCTTCACTACGTGAGTTTCCTTCTGTGGATTCTAGTGTATCTGTAAAATTAGAAACTCCTATGAGGAAGGTTCTTCCTCTTTCCATATATGAAATCATGTTACTTGTATGTGAATCCCAACAAATTTGCAGATTTGTGGAACTATTGGGAATGGTGCACTCTCTCCCTCTAAAGGGTTCTACTTGCATTTTAGTGACCTAGCTTCCTTTTCATCGAAGAGTCACTTTTTGTGTCTTTTTAGACCTTGGAATTAAGATATGTGCACCAGTAGCTAGGGGTAGCAACTTGATGCAATTATGTCACTCCTTGTACCCTTGATGGCTTAATCACCACATTGTCGCGTGCATCACTTCATTGCACCTTTCTTTCATTGGTTTTCTTTAACCTTTCTATTTTTATGACTGTGTCTCTTTTTTCTTGACAGACATGTCAAGAGAGAGAAAGTCGTGCGATTGCTACTATTATGGTGAGCTCTGTCTTCTTTTCCCCCAATATTTTATATGCTTCTGAAGGTGTCATAACCTTCGGTTCTTTCTAGCACCCTGTTTGGATTACCATCGATAATACCATGCCAACTGAGGCATCCACTCTATACCCTCTCTCTAGAAGGGGAAGTCCTGCACCTAGAGCCACTCCTATCATAGCCCTTGTCATGTCTGCCTCTTCTGTAAGGAAGAGGCAAGCATCTGACAGCGATGCACCGCAGCGCCCTTCAGTCTTCTTCATGTTGTTAGTTTGTTACTCTGTGTTTTCATGAATCTCCCTTCCATTAGTAGCTCGCAGCACTATCGTTGCTACTTCGGTCCCTATCATGGATCTGACACATATTGCTCAGGGTCCTTATGAGGTTACCTTTTCGTTGAAACTGGGCAGGAGGGCCCGGAGGGCTAAGACTATGTTGCTACAAACTTAGTAACAAGTTCCCTCCTTCGTTCTGGTTCCAGCTTGGGTGGAGTCTATGATTCCCCTATCTGAGAATCAATTCTCTGTTCTTTATGGTTGCGTGGACTACATCCCTGCCAAAATTTGTCAGAAGTTATACACAACCTTGTGTTACTTCGGTCCCCACTGTGGACCTGACACTTGTTGTCATAGGCTCCTCTAGAGATGCCCCTGCTTTGAGATTGAGCATGAGTGCCTAGAAGACCAGAAACCAGTTGTTGCAAACTCAGCAGTATGTTCCTTTTGTGACCTTGGTTCTATGGTGGAGTCCTCGACTCCATTGATTGAGAGTTGGCCCTCTGTTCCATATGGCCATGTATATCACCTTCCCGCCATAATTGCTCAGCGACACTCACCACCTCGTGACATGAGTTCTCTCTGACTTGTTGTTCAGATTGACCATTCTTCCATAATTCTTCTGACCAAAAAAAATATCAGGTTAGTTTCCTCTCTACGGGGAAAGGGTTCGATTTCTCGAGAACAGCTCCTAGCCCAAATCTTGAAGACATCAGTGCAGGTCATGAAGCGCCTCTTGTACATTCCTTATTCGCAACAACCTCGTAGTAGAAGACCAGGGATCACCCATCATTCCACTGTGAGAGTGGGGTATATGTGTTATGCCCTGCAGAATGTTAAGCATGTCTAGGAGTCCTCGGGAGCTCCGGATATGGTGCTTGAGTGGGGATGTCCCAGAGCCTTGTTCAGCCCTCTTTATTATTACTTCCATAGCGACACTGACTGCAACTCTTACTATACCTCCTTCTAGTGATGATTATAAAAAGAACAATTTATTTGTCTGTTGCTTTCCTGCTTTGATTTGGTATTCTGCTCGTACTGTTTTTGGTAGCAAGGTGTGATATGAGGCGCACCCCTCTGATACCCCCCATTCATAACTAAGAAAGGGTTATCGCCCAGAGGAAGTGGCTCCGGAAGGATCCCGTTATAACACCTCTTGTGGTTTCCCCTTCAGTTTTTGAGGATTTGGTTTCGACTCTAGGACAAGTTGTCCTCCAGTTGATCGTAGCTTGGAGCTACCTCGGGTTAGCCCCGAGGGTGGGCTTAAGTTTGATCCTGATGAGGACTTGTCCGGAGGACTTTCTGATATTCCTGACGACCTCCTTGAAGAGGATGACCTCCTTTGAGAGGAGTTACACAATTCTAAGATGAAAAGGCGCCATGTTTTCATAATGACCACTTGTGGTCAAAGATCTTTTACAGATGACCCATCACATGATCTCAATGTGGCTGACCATCTTCTATGTTTGAATTATTTTCTCTTGTTTATTTCTAGTCACTCTGAAATGTTATGAAAATTATAATCTAGGTTCATTAAAGACCTTAAAATTATAAATTTTCTACTCAAAATCCTAATAATAAAAGAATAAGAAAATCAAAAATTTAGGATTAAAATTGTCATCACTTTCAAAAACTAGCTTTTAATTTTTTGCATGGCTTTCAGATTGGATTTTAAATCGTCTGCATAACATGACTCTCACCCAATTCATACTAATAGAGCCTCCACATTAGAACTTGAATTAATAATTGCTTCATTTACATGTCCCAATGAGAAGTCCATGTGCTTTTCCAACCCGACTTAACTAGGTTTTCTAATGCGCATAGGTTATTAGAAGGCCTCCCGACCCAAAGAGAATGTAAATCCTTTTGTCTGGAACGTTTACAGCTTTGTAGTCGAACCTCCAGTTCTCTCATTTTTAATAACATCCTCGTCGCTTTGGCGGGTATATATATCAAATTTTGGAGCTCCAATTGAAAGTCATAGAATAGAGTTTTGTTCTACCTTAGAGCTACGAGGTTCCAACATATGACAAAATTCACGGATTTTTGATCGGGGATATCTGAACGTGATGGTGCGACTACCTTTACGACCAGGTAAACATAGGGTCCTGGTGACTCGGGATGATGGTTCTGTGGTGCCCCAACTTAACTACATCTATTTGTTAGGGTTTACTCCTCGCTTTCTTTGACTAACTACTTTGAGCCCTATCACTCCTCTTTTGCCTTCATTAGTCTCATCTCAACGGACTGATTTCCGATGAGTTATCGCACTTTTCGGATATGACGATTTGTCATTTGCCCTTATGACCCAGATATGTTTTGACGTATTGGGATTCCCCATCGCAATGATTCAATTTTTTCGTAGGATCCATTTGCCGATGAGTCTGCCACCCATGCAGGACCGTAAAAGACGAACGCTCCGCTCTGTGGCTTAATGGGAGCTTTGAAAGCATCAGAGCAATCTCATGTGAAATAATCATCATTTGATAACCAGTGCTAGTCATCACTACTAATGTAAGAAAAGCTCCTTTGGATCAGAAGTATTCTCAAGCAACCCTTAAGATGTAATTAACCAAGTAGGATACATCCCCTTGAGATCAATCTAGACCTGAGAACGCGCAAACACACTTGAATCTCTACTTCTTGGTAGTCTATGTAGGTATTCTTTGTTGGATATTAGTCATAGGTTCTCTACCCAATCTTGTCTGAGTGGACATAGTTGACATTTTCTTGTGAGGTTTATCACACGTAGGCTCTCCATATTTTCTTTCTTTTGTTTGTCATCATTATTGTATGTCTGGCTTTTTCGGTTCCTCTTTTCTTATGATTATTCACATTATCAGAAAGAGATACTTATTCGGAAAAAAGAAGTATACAATGATAGACAAACTGATGACTCTTTTAAAAATAAAAAGATAAATGAATGAAAATATAGAGCTCACAGATGTGGGACTTATACTCGCCAACTAAATTACAAAGGTGGCACAAGAATAAAGAGAAAAAAGAGGTCCAACTAAAAAGATGAAAATACATTTTAACAAAGGATTTACTCTCCATTTGTGTCAGAGAAGCCTCTAATATCCTAAGCATGCTAGACAATCACCTAAGTATAAAAACTTATGTGTGGTCAGTCGGGTTGAAGAAGCATGGGAGTTTCTCCTCGGGACATGCATCATGATTCAATTCTCTAGTCCTAATCATGGAGGCAATGTTAGGAATAACTAAGGATGTAACCAAGCTATGCAAAACATTTTAAAATAGGCTTGACGACCATGTAGAAAAGTAAAACTGTCGGTTTAAATAGTTGAAAATTTTAATCCAAAATTTTGATTAATCTTAAATCTACAACTCTGTCTTCTCGTCTCAACTCGAGAGATTGGAGTCGTACCAGTGTCACCTAACACATGCATTGCATTCTTTTCATCAAAACATTGGGGAAAGACATCCTACAGTACGAAATGTGTCTCATTCTTTTATTTCTTTTCTCCTTTGTATGGAAGCCAAAAGAATATTGAAGGGGGGTTTTTTGCGGAAAGAATCCCTCACAATCTATCTCTCTATCTAAAATCTTGTAACGCAAGGAAACCCCGATGGGTAAAACTATTAACAATACGATTTCGAGCCGAGCTGAGAATGGCTAAAAAGCGTCTCAAAGAAATTCATCCAAAATTTTGCTCATAGTCCGATCTTGATCCAAGTCAGAATTCAAATCAATTTTGAACTTCAAACTAAATTCATTTAATTCACAGCCCTAACATGACTGCGGCTATTAATGATCTGATTTCGAGCCAAGCTAAGTCGCGTCAAAATAGACTCGAAAAATGTTCAATCCAAAATTTTGGCCCATAGCTTGACTTGTTTATTTTGATTCGATTTCGCTTCGAGCCAAAATTTGAATCAATTTTCAAGCGATTAATGAACTTCAACCTAAATTCACAGCCCGACCGATGGGCCAAACTTCTCCGGCTCACCAGATATAAAAACTCAACACATTCTCTCAAGTTTTCTCTTCGCACTCGCATCTCTCTCTCTCTCTTCATTTTTTTCTCCACGACACGTGGTCTTNTATATATATATATATATAATAATAATAATAATAATAATAAAACTACCATTATAACTACCAATAAAAGTAATAAAAGGAGAGAAGTACAAGAAGGGAGTAAAACGAGGGAAGAGAGAAGCAAGCGAAGGATAATTTGTTTTTGCAAAGAGATGCGAATTGGAGAGAGAATGTGGAATGGCCCCTTGTAGGGGCATGCATCCGGTGGGCCTGGGTCCACCGGATACATGCCCATAATGGGGGCATGCATTTACTATACACTCGTGCCTATTGGGGGTGTATCTGCTCCTACTTAATTTTTTTTAGGTGCTTCTCTACTAAATGCTACAACGTGCTCCTATTAGTAATTTGGCCTAAAGAAAATCAAAATTCACAAGAAAATCATTGTTAGAGAAAGGCTCCTCCAAGGAACTTCGAGACAAGAAATGAAGGCAAATAAGCATTTGTGCATTGAAGACATAGTATTTGTGACGAAACGCCGCTTGCAGTTATTAGAAGCCCCAAACGGGCCCTTAGTGATTTATAATAGTTGCATAGAATAAATTCATTTTTTGAAAAATAAAATGTCGGGCAACTATCATATTAAAATTAATTATATGCTCATATTTATTCAAAATTATCATAGTTTTGGTTTATATTATCTTTCATGTAAAAGATTTAATCTATATTATTAGTCGCTATTATTGAAATCATAAGCACAACATATTTGTTATTATTACATATTTATAACATTATGTTAAAAATTATTTGGCCATACACCCATTTTCAAATCATTAATTCAATAAATTGATTTATCTTTGAAGGCAAAGCATTTATGTAAGAATGAGAGTGAATTATGGAGTGAAAAGCATATGAGTATTTTGGCAAAGGGAGCAATGCAATCAAGGAATTATTCAATTTCAATTTATAGGATTATTTTCTTGCAATATTTTATGCTACCAATTTGTTCTTTAACTTTCTTCTTTAGCTTGTAATGACATTCAAATGATTTTATCAACATGAAGAAAAGTTGGTCATTTGATGTGTCATCAACAAATATTAATTATAGGCATGAATCCCGATCATTTTGAGCAAGAAACATTTCAAATTCTAAATCTTTGGATTAAAATTATCATATACAATGATGATATATTATTATAAAATATCATCATTATAATAAGCTCGTTAGTTTCGATATATCATTTAATCCAACAAAAAATATAACAATTTTAACTTTCAAATTGTATACACAAATACAATTGTACAGAACTTTTTTTCATTTTTTTTTCTGAATCAAGCTCACATGCCGAAGTGATTGAATTGAGTTCGACTGCCAAAATTGCAGAATCAAGCCCACCTGCCCATGTTGTTGAGTCGAGCGCACGTGTCAAAATGGGTTTATCCATTCTCTCGAAAAGGCGGGCTAGCCCACTTGTGTGATCATGAGTAGTAATGACATATGTCGATTCATCATTAAAAGTGCCACCCAACATTTACAACTTTGTGTTCTCATCTCAACTCGAGAGATGGGAGTCGTACGAGCATCACCTGACACATGCATTGCAGTCTTTTCTTCAAGATGTTGGGGAAAGACATCCTACAGTACGAAATGTGTCTCATTCTTTTATTTTTTTTCTCCTTTGTATGGAAGCCAAAAGAATATTGAAGGGGAGTTTTTTTGTCCAAAGAATCACTCACAATTTATCTCTCTATCTAAAATCTTGTAATGCAAGGAACCCCCGATGGGTAAGGCTATTAACAATACGATTTCGAGCCAAACGGCTAAAAATCGTCTCAAAGAAATTCATCCAAAATTTTGCTCATAGTCCGATCTTGATCCAAGTTGGAATTCAAATCAAAATTTAAACTATAAACGAACTTCAAACTAAATTCGTTTAATTCATAGCCCTAACATGACTGCGACTATTAATGATCCAATTTTGAGCCGAGCTAAGTCGGGTCAAAATAGACTCGAAAAATTTCAATCCAAAATTTTGGCCCATAGCTTGACTTGTTTATTTTGATTCGATTTCGATTTGAGCCAAAATTCGAATCAATTTTCAAGCGATTAATGAACTTCGAGCTAAATTCACAGACCGACCGATGGGCCAAACTTTTCCGGCTCACCATATATAAAAACTCAACACAGTATCTGAAGTTTTCTCTATCTATATCTCTCCCTCTCTTTCATTTATTCTTTGCAATACAGTGTTCTCTCTCTCTCTTCAATTTTTTCTCCACGACACTTCGTCTATACTGGGTTCGATACACTCACGAACAATACAAGACCCTAATTTCCAAAAAAAATTAATTCAATACAAACCATAATGACAACTAAGCCTTAATAGATATTTTATCCACTTTTATGTAAAAATTTTCTACCCATGTGTTATATTTATCAAATATTAACTGATCCTAAACCAAATGGGAAATTAAATTAATGAAATTTTATGTGATCAAATGACTCGAAAGTTATTTATTTATTTTCGGCAGCTCGACACCATAGCTTGCTTCCACTTGTTCTTTTACAACAGGAAGCACAAAGCGCGTAGTCAACTCAGCTGCACAATTTCCATGCACGAACGCATATAATATATTATGTTTTACATAACTAACCCCAGTTTTTGCAAAAACCTTTTTAATTATAAAACCTTCCTACTTTCTTAAATCAAATTTCTATCAGTCCAATTAAATCAATCTTGGAGTCTGCATGACCATTTATCTATAAAAAAAAAGGCATTTACATAAAAACCACACAACATTTATGTATTTACATATCTACCACAGACTTTCATATTTACATTTATAATGCTCAAAATTTTAATTTAAATATTTTAAAAGTGAAATGGCTACAGCTTTCATGAGCAATTTATAACGCCAAAGCTTTATAAATGTAAATATCATAACATAGATGTCAGATATGTAATACATAAGAATTGTGTGGTATGCATGTAAATTTCAGTCCTAATTTCCTTACTTTGACGATTATATTAAATTAATCAAAACGGCAGGAGCAGCAATATTTTCTGGGAGAAGTTGTAGATTTTGCTGCCATGTTCAAGTAAGATAATAAAGCAGGAAATCATTGAATTAAAATTAGTAAAAGAAAGAGTGTAATTAAACTAAGTGTAGCGGTGAGAAATATAAAAAGACATGTATGCGCGTTATTGATTTTTATATCTAATATTTTTAGCATTTACTTTTCTTATATTTATAGCCATATGATTGAAGCAATTCTACCAGCAAATATTTAGTGTGCATGCAAATTTATACCATTTTATTAACCTAAATCTATAATATTTGGTTTAGTTCCAAAGATGGACAGATGCATGGCAGCATCGACGTTGTTTTATGATGAAATTTTTGCAATTTAGCTATATAATGTAAGTTTTTTATTTGATTTTCCGCTGGTGTCGCGTACAAATAATTTTTTAAACTATGAAACCAATGTATTTATGTTTGACAGGATGAAATNTATATATATATATATATATATATATCTACATGTGTGTGTGTGTGTGTTATTTTATTTTATTTAATTAAATTAATTTTTTTTAAGATCACTAATGCTTTTTTTCTTGTACTAATTTTGATTTGTCTATTTTTAACCACAATTTGCTCATTTATTATTATTATTCTTGATAAGACAACAACCAATTTTTATCATCCAACATGAATCTCGAGGTTTCACATGGATTTCAAGGCAATTTTTTTGGCAAGAAACGGTCAAACATTGGCTAAAAGTTATACAACACTCTGATTATAGCAAACTTATCGGAAAACTGATCGGACTGACGAGTTGGGTCCAACGATACAAAAATTGATCAAATCCAAGTCAAATCAAACTCATATCAAGCATAAGCCACATTTAGTGGCTTTCCAAGCATAATTGGAAGGTGAAATAAATCTGAAATCTAGCATACTTATAATCAAATCGAGCATCTCGGTGAGACGAATCAAATGAGCCTAAGACCATTCAATTATGACATCATTAAGACACTTAAATGCTCATCAAACATCGTCAAATTGAGGGAATGTCAATAGGCCATATGATCAAAGTTTTTTGGATTCATTCCTTATTTACAACCTGAACTCTATAAATAGAGTCATACTCCTATCTTGAGAAAGAGACTAGATATTGAGCAATAAGAAAGCCAGAGCATTGAAGAGAGCGAGTTGAAGTCCAAGCCTCGAGAACACCTTAAGCTCTTGCAGCTGCTAACCACCATCGAACACCACTTGTCGGCCACCTCCCACAATCATTGTCCTCTTGCTCTTGCAGACACAAAATATGATCAATCATCACACTCCAGCCAACACCGTCAACGAACTTTGGTCTCCGTCACCTTCGACAGCCGATGTTGTCTCTGGCAGCTCTAGTCGTCGCAGTCGGTCATCATTAACTACTATCGACCACCATTGGCCACCACTTACTCCTTGCAACGAAATCTCTTGTGGAGTCAAAAACGTACATTGCAAAATCCTAATGTATGTTACAGAACAGTGAATCTCTCAGCAAAGCAATACATCACCTAGTACACGGTGCAAGAACACACTTCAAAGATGGTGTCACAACTACGATGTACTGTCACACATCGATGATGGTATGACAATGCACTCCAAATACAATGTACTGACACACCTCGATAATAGTGTAACAATGCACTCCAAATACAGTGTAGTGGCACACCCCGAGAAATAGTATAACAATGCTCCCAAATATGGTGCAACGACATACCCAAATGACGGTATAATGATGCACTTCGAAAACAATGTAATAACGCATATTGAATATGGTGCAACGACACACCTCAATGGTGGTGCAACAACGCCTCTCAAAGGCGAGGTAACAACACACACCAAAGATAACCCGCTTCTTCTTACAGATTAGTTGCTTGACTTGTCTCATGCATTTGGGTTAAGACCCTTCTACCGACCTCTTCTTTGCCCCATGTTTCTTTATGCCTTCAAGTCAGCTCTCTTCGCCCGACTTCTTTGTTCCAGACTTCTTGCTCTCATAATGATTATTTCCTTCATATCACTTCTTCTCAATCTCTCTCCAAAAAAGCAATCACGATGGCTTCGGTCAGCATGTCCTCAATAAGGGTGTCATCCAAGAACCTTTTTCCACTCGCCATGGAAATGCTATTGAAGTCAAACAACTGGGAGACTAACTCTCAAGCAATGCAGACAACAAAAGCACTAATCATGCCCTGAATATAGAAGGCCATGGACACAAAAATCAAGAGAGTTCAATTATTAAAATATTGATTACAAAATAAATGAATATATATATTTTTTGTATTAAATTATTTTATTCTTATTGCAACAAAACTTTCAAGAAGCAAAAAAATTGGAGAACTAAAAAAATTTGTCATAAATACATCTGCATGAATTTCAAGAAAATGCAACGAACTATGTGATAAACGTGCGGTCAAGAAAGTCCTACAGAAAGAAAATCGAAGGTCGCATCAGTGGAAGACTATATGGTCTGATTAACCAACTAAAAACCCCTTAGAGTAGGATCTGAAGCCTGTTGAACGAAGGTCGCCCATGTCCAAGATGAAGAACATCTAACTTAGAGAAGGCATTAGCCCAACTCCCATGCGAACATCACCAACCGCCACATAAGAGCACTAAAGGCTCTTCAAGGGTCCTAAGACTTTCATCATGAGACGCTCCATGAACACTTCAAGTGGACCTCATGTCAAGAGATATGTTACGTGTCAAGTTACGGTGATCTATCATCTGTCCAACAGCCTAGTCTCATCTTGACAACAAGAGCTTCTCACCTAGGGGTCGAAGGTCGAACACCAAACAAAAACAGCTAACCGACTGACCAAGTAAACTGAGCGAAGATCTAGGCGGCTGAAAGACAACCAAAGCCGAGAGGTTTCCCTAACTTAACAAAGTCAGTCAAACGAGTATTGTCAATTCACGGACTACCAATCTCAATCAGCTAAGTAAAAGAGTAGTCAAGCTATAGGCTCATTTAGTTTTTAAACCTAAAATATCCTGTAACGCCCATATAAAAGTATGGGCAAACATGCAATTACAGACTTTATACTCCTTACTTATAAATACAGGGATTATTTCTACAACAAGGGTTAATTAGTTAGTTATAAAAGTACACACTCTTTACTGCGGTCTCTCTCTCTCATTCATGTTATGCGCTCTATTTCATGGGTATGATTCACAAGGCAAATTCAGAATCAACATATCCATTAATTGTTATAAAAAATTTAATAATAGTTGGCTTCCACTATCTCTTTAGATGATTGAGTGGGACCTTAGAGAGAGTGTGTGTGTGCGTGACAATTATTTGTTCATATTAGGTTCATTTTATTTTTATTTTCATTCAAAAACAAAGAGAATAACAAGTTTGATGAAGCATTGAGTAGCTGAAAGTATAATTGATATCAAAATACAATTAGTTGGTTGTCCTCTGTTGGGTATTGTAGAGCCCGGTCCACGATTTGATTTGACAATTTTGGCATCTATGGAAGTTAATTAAATTTTATTTAATTCCTTCCTTCTTCTATTGATTCTCTCGCCTTCCTTCAGTTGGTAAATTGAGGAAAGCAATACTAAATAAGATTGATTAATATTGCTTTCTTCATATCTCCTCCGCTGCTTCCTTTGGAACTCGCTAATTAAGGGCTCCTAATTTGAAATTCGNATATATATATATATATATATATATTAAAAGTACGCTTTTAGATGTAGAAAGGATCGGAGTTGGGGGGCTTCGCATGTAATCCTTTCTTTTCTTGCTTTTTTAGGTTGACTAATTGACGATTGATAGCTCATGGTGAGAAATGGATAAACATTAGAAAATTTATCAACTAACAATCAATTAAATCATAAAAAATTAATGAAATCAGATTTGCCAATACACAATGTTTCTGCATTTTTATCAAATTCTTAATATCATACAATATAGTACATCCAAAAATCATAATCGCTCATAAATTTTAATATTTATCATCAATAAACTTTTAACAAGCGTGAATCTCGATGGATTTTTTATCGAAGACTCTTTCAAATTCAAATTTAAGACCACCCAGTCCGTTTTCAACAAGCTTATTGTCAAATTGATTGTTTCGAAAAGAGGAACCCAATGATATCAAAATTAGTTTAATCCAAGTTCAATCAAGCTCATATCAAACAATTGAAATACATTTGGAGGCTTTGAATCATCAATTGAATGATAAAATGAACTTCAAATTTGAAATATTTATAGTCAAATATCTAGAGTCTTATTAAGAGGAATCCAATGCGCCTCAGATTGCTAAATTTTGAGAACATTTAGGCACTCAAATCAATAAACAATTATCTATGATCAATGGGGATCAAAATGGACCATCCTGACATGTGGTTAGGAAAGTTATGTGTCAAAAGACCAAAATGACTCTCTTCAAAAGGCTCAAATAGGCCCCCTTTCTTCACTTAAGAGGGGAGGAGGAGTGGAAGAAGATGAATTACATAACCCATTTTGGAGAGAAGTTCTAATGATAATCACTGGCCTCTGTAGTTGCTGACCACTACAAACCATCGTTTGTCGGCCGTCAATCATCACTGCCCGTCATCTTTGACTGGCAGCCATCAATAACACTTGTTTACACAAATCATAGTGCGAGTACAGACGTTATTCCTAACAATTGTATTGAAGGCCTGACAAATAACCACTGACTTCCATAACTATTGACCACCGTTGATTACCACATATCGACCACCGTTGTCGACTACTAACTGTAAGCACCTATCACTAATAAGCATTGAATGTCGGAGAAGCTTGTTTGCAAATGCTGTAGTATGAATATGATCATTGTGAATAACACCTATATTGAAGACCAAGCGAGGAAGCATCGACTTTCATAGTCACTAGCCATCATTGAACACCGTTCGTTGGCCAGCACTGATTGACACCACCTACTACCGCCAACCACTGGCCATTGGTGACAACAGTTTATGTTATTTTGACCCCCAATTAATGAACTAAGGTAAAAGGGCAATTTTGTAATGTGGCACCGCCACCTACCACATCTCACCTACCGCTCACCTACCGGCCACCTACCAGCCACCTACCACCCACCTACCTCCCACCTACCACTCTCTTGCTTCTATAAATAGAGAGGGTGTGAGACCTAAGAGATAAAAGAAGGGAGAAGAGATCTTAAGCTACCACTAAGGAGGAGAGAATAGCTAGAGAGCTAGAGAGGAGGGGAGCATCTTGAGGTCTTGTATCAAAGTGTCGCTTGAGAGGGAGGTTGTAGAAGGAAGATGAGATGCATCTTGAGGCCTTGTATCAAGGTGTTGCTTGAGAGGGAGGTCATAGAAGGAAGATGAGAGTTCGTCTCTATGTATAAGCTATGTATTCTCTTTCTTTTGCCTTATGATATATTTGATTGATTCCCTCCCGTGGACGTAGATCCAGTTGGATCAAACCACGTAAACGATCTGTGCTTGCTTGTGTTCTTTTTCGTCTCATTTCTATGCCAGGAAGTATATATCTCACAACAGTTTATAACCTTCGTACTAAAAACACGCCCTCTATAACTAAGTACTACTATTATAACAACCAACTATGGACTTTGTGGCCGACTACTAATGTTGCAACTTTTATCTACAACCTCTATGGCTCTGCTGCTATTGCAGTCATTAACTACGACATTTGTGACGAACTACTACAATTAAAATTTTCAAATATAGCCTTTGTGACAAACTGCTGCTATTGCAGTCATGGACTACAACCTTTAAAAACTACTACAACTTTTATAGCAACTAACTACAACATTTGTGGACAACTAATATTGTTACAATTTCAAATTATGACATATGTGCTAAAATGCCGCTAATACAATCCATCAACTACAGTCTTTATGACTAACTACTATCTTTATAACAACCAAGATTTTTGTGGTAAACAACTACTGTTACAATTTTCAATTGCAACCTCTGTAGCCAACTGTCGTTATTACAACAATCAAATTCAGCATTTATGACGAACTTTTGCCTTTGTAAAAAAAAAGCTATGGCCTTTGTAGTCGAGTACTATCATTATAGCTTTTAATTACAGTCTTTGCGGTTAACTATTGTTATTGCAGCCACCAACTACAGTCAGTATGACCAACTTCTGCTTTGTAGCAACCAACTATGAAATTTGTGGCCAACTACTACTATTATAATTTTTAAATGGGTCGACCGAAAGAAAGTATATTCAAATGAAGGAATGATATACACCTTAACTGATAGATAGCCGTATGAAATCAACTCCTTTAATCGATTTTGGGTCACTCAAAGAGAAAACCAACTGTTGCTCCATAGAACTCCTTTTCAACCCATTATGAAGACCTCTTGTCCGAAGAAAAACTTCCCATCAAATTCCAGTGAAACACCTTTTCCCTGATGGAATAAACCCTTCCTAAGGATAAGAATATCTCTCCATTTGGTTCCCTTGTGAAAAACGACTAAAGATCTCTCAATCGACCGAAGGATTTTTCAGCTGATGGTATCAGTTTCAGGCGATCGAGTGTCAACTTTAGTGGATCATTACAACCCCACTTTAATTCAGTTACGAATACAAAAGGATGCCAATGATGGCTATGAATATTGGAAGAACCCAGAGTCAATTATAAATATGTAAATTTATAATAGTTCATTAATCATTTGTAACGTTCCTCTTTAACATAAAAAATCATGTTATTTTCTAGACACCCCCTACAATCTATAAATAGGGAGGTCATTTCTTTAAGCAAGAATACTGAATCTATTCCAAGAACATTGGTCTTATTGTGCACTCTATTCCCTCTACTCTCGTTTTCTTCTATTCCTCTCACATGTTCAACCCTCTATTTCTTAGGCATGACCTAGAAGAAATTTATGGATTTAACGGTGAGAAAATATGAATTGGCTTAGGAATATTGTAGTAAAACTTTANTAGAGAGCGAGAGAGAGAGAGAGAGAGAGGAAGAGAGAGAGAGAGAGAGAGTTTCCTGTAATCATCGAGGTGATCGACGGTTATAATTCTCAAGTAATAAAATCTTCCGCAATTCTGTGAACGTAAACAATTTGTCAAACCACGTAAATCTGTGTGTGTTTTCAGTATTTTTTATTTTTTTATTTTTCTCGATCCAATTTTTCTCTATATTACCGTCATTTTTCACAACAACTGGTATGAGAGCTAATGGCTGCAGATGAAGTGAAGGTTTCATGGATTGAGAAATTTAATGGCACTGATTGTGGTTATTAGAGGATGCAGATAGATGACTACCTCCATGGGAAGAAACTTCATCTTTTGTTACTTGGAAAGAAGCCAGAAAAGATGGACGAGGTGGAATGAAATATGTTGGATTGATAGGTTCTGGGAGTTGTTCAATTAACTCTATCGAGATTTATTGCCTACAATGTCATCAAGGAGAGGACTGTTGCAGATCTCATGGTGGCTTTATCTGGTATGTATGAAAAGCCATTGACGTGTAATAAGGTGCTCATGATAAAAAATTTATTCAACTTGAAGATGACGGAAGGTGTGTCCGTTGCTTTACACCTAAATGATTTCAATACTATCACAAATCAATTATCGTCTGTTAAAATTGATTTTAATGATGAGATACGTGCGATGATATTGTTGACTTGATTGTCAAATAGTTGGGAAGCCACATGATGACTGTTAGCAGTTCTGCAGGTAAATCTAAACTGAAATATGATAATATTTGTGATTTGGTTTTGTCTGAGGAAATGCGCAGGAAAGATTCCGGTGAGATCTTGGGTTTGAGTTCAACACTGATTGTTGATTCCAGAGGGAGATCACATGACAAGAACTTAAACAGAGGAAGATCAAAATCAAAGTATGACCAGCAGACAACCTGCAAGAATTGTGGTAAGACTTGCCACATAAAAAGGAACTGCAATAATCTTAAGAAAAAAGAGAATGATAGCGCAAATGTGGTAACTGAAGAGATATATGATGCACTATTGCTGACAATTCACAGTTCTGTTGATGACTGATTGCTAGATTCAGGGACTTTCTTCCGTACATCTTCCCACTAGGAGTTAATGCAGAACTATGCTGCACGTAATTTTGGGAAGGTATATCTGGTTGATAGAAAAGCTCTATAAGTGGTGGGGATATGAGACATTGATATTGCTCTTCCTAACAATAGCAAATGGACTTTGCAAAAAGTAAGACACATCCCTGAGTTGAAGAAAAATCTTGTTTTTATTAGGCAACTCAATAAGGGTGGTCATTCAGTAGTTTACTCAGATAGTACCTGGAATGTGACTAAAGGAGCATTAATACTGGCTCGGGGTAAGAAAACTGACACACTATATATGACTATATATTTACTTATTTATTGACACATGAGTCAGAAGTGCATTATGGGGAAGCGAAAAAAGGTTAACTTCCTGAAAAGTGGCAGAGCGTCAAAGGTAGGAAAACTGAATCTTGTACACATATATGGTGGAGAACCACATAATTGTGAAGAAATCTTTCAGGATGAAAATTCCAGCAAGTGGGAGCTGGCCATGAAGGAGGAGATGGGTTCCCTGTCAGGGAATCAAACTAGAGAACTGGCAGAACTTCAACTAGGGAAGAAGACATTATACAACAAGTGGGTGTACCGGGTGAAAACTTCGTGTGATGGTAGTAAGAGGTACAAGACTGGATTTGTTGAAAAGAACTTTCAACTGAGGAAAGATATTGCCCAAGCAGTGGGGTTTGTTAGCAGATCCAAGATTAACTCAGGAAATAGCTTGGAGGTACAATACTATGTTGATGTCGATATATTGACTGAGAGTGTTACTCTTGAGAAGCTGAAGTTGTGCTTGACTTCAGCTGATCTTCTAACATGATGACCAGAGCTTTGAGTGGTAGAGATGAAGGATATCTCATTTGAGAAAAAGGGCGATGCAGCAAATGGATGGTGCAACTAGTGTCCCAGACTTCAAGTAGGAGAATTGTTGGGTATTGTGGGGCCTGGTCCATGATTTGATTTGACAATTTTGACATCTATGGAAGTTAATTAAATTTTATTTAATTCCTTCCTTCTTCTATTGATTCTCACGTCTTCCTCCTGTTGGTAAATTGAGGAAAGCAATATTAATTAAGATTGCTTAATATTGCTTTCTCCACATCTCCTCCGATGCTTCCTTTGGAACTCTCTGATTAAAGGCTCATATTTTGGAATTCGTTAATTGAAAGGCAACTAATTAAAAGTTGCTTTCTTAATGGGCCATAAAATTAATGATTAAAAGGGGCCTGGTTGGAGTTCAAAGGTTATGTTCTTTTGTGTGCTTACGAGACAAAAAAAACACAAGCTTGGTTTTTTTTTCTTCTTCCTGTAGCTCTCGATTAGAGAGAGAGAGCGAGGAGAGGAGAGAGAGAGGAAGATAGAAATAAAGTTTCCTGTAATTGTCTAGGTGATCGACGAGTGTAATCCTCAAGTAATAAAATCCTCTACAACTCCGTGAACGTGATCAATTTGTCAAACCACGTAAATCTGTGTGTTTCCATTGTTTTCTGTTTTGTGATTTTTCTCGATTCGATTTTTCTCTTTTTTGCAGTAGTCCTCATCCACAAACTTCTTATTTTCAGATTGAGATTTTATCTAATTTATTTGAAAATTTGTTTGACTATAATTAGTAGGCTAAAGTGAGATTATTTATTTATTTATTTATTTATTTACTTTTTTATCTTTTATTTTTTTTTAATTTTCGGATTAAAAGTGATTTTGCTTGACCTACAAAGCGTGACAAGATGGTTATATCCAGCTATAGTATCGTATTTAAAAGATCAAAATTAAAAATCTAATTATCTATTTTTACAATAAAAAACCAAAATCTTGTAAATAATAAAAATTCTGATGTTATGCACATAATTTTTTTCGATAAATTATATCATAATTGCATAAGCAGTTGGAAAAGCAAAGAGTATTTTTTATTTTTTTCTCATCTGATTGCGGTAAATCCAAATACGCGTCGACCTAACACAGATATTTGTTACTTATTAATAGGATGGAGCCAAAATGGCTACCAACTCCACCCTATCAAAAAGCGTTTCTTTCAAAGAAGAGAGGCAAGGCAATCATGCGTTGACTAATAATATGGACTAAATCACGTGTATCAGGTAGCTTCAGTCTAGACTAGCTAAGATCCAAATCGCCGAAGACAGGCAATCGTTGTTCCCATTTAATGAATAATATATGGGATAACTAAGTTAATAAATGTATCTATTTATGTCTCTTTCCAGTAGCTGCTGCTGTTTTGTCAAAGGTATGGTTCGGATCATCCTTCCGTGTGGTTGTCATGGCCATTCATTGTTCGAGCTATTAATAAGAAGAAAACTTCTTCAATAATACTTTGTTATCTTCTTAGGGCATTCACATACATATCATCAAATTTCTCTATATTTGCATGCTAACATCTAAACTTTGTTTTTTTATATTCATACCAATCAATTATTTCATATCACGTAAGGATTACCTAGAATATTTGTGGTTGTAGAGTAATGAATTATCGTCATAGCATTGCACGAGAATTCAACACACATTTAAGTAAAAAAAATTAACAATAGTGACACCAGAAATTTTTACGTGAAAAATTTGTTAAGAGAAAAAACTACAGGGTATGACCTAGATGTAAAAATTCACTATGGGTTGATGATTAGAGAGATCATTTGTTCCACAGACGGAAATAGTTACTAGATTTTCCAAGTTACAACGTCGACTAGCGGCTTCCAGTCTGTGATGGTTGACTGTGATTGGTGGTGATTGACAGCGGTCAGCGGTCGACGGCGGTAGGTGGTGGTTAATGGGACGGTAGTGCTCGACGAGAGTCTGTGGTTTTCGACGACGATCGACAGTGGTTGACTGCTTTTGGTGGTGGTTGGAAGTGATAGACGATTGTTGGAAGGTGTCGATGCCGGTCGGCTATGGTCCTCGGTGGTAGGCGGTGCCCGATTGCCACCGACGACGATTTAAGGTGAAAAGGGTAGTGTTGAACTTCAGCTCATTCTCAAAGCTTTAAATTCTCTCTCAAGCCTCTAGCCCCCTCTCATGAGAGAGGTGTGACTCTATTTATAGTGTTCTGGGTGTAATAAATGCAAGAATATGAACCACTTTACTCGAACGATCGGATAATTTTCTTCGATTAGAAAACGTTTGATAAACATTGAGTGCTTGAATGATGTCAGAATTGAGCAACCTTGGACTCGTTGGATTCACCTTGTTGAGATGCTCGATTTGATTATAGGCTTACTAGATGTGACGGTCTCTTAACCTTCTCAATATGTCCATAAAACTTTCAAGAGTGGTTTAATGACTTGATCTGAGCTTGATTTGACTCGAATTGGACTAATTTTGGTAACATTGAGTTTTCCTTGTCGAGCCGGTCAATTTGACTAATTTTGATGCCCAATGATTGAGGTTTGTTGGAGATGTACGAACCATCATTTGATTTTTTTTTAAAAAAAACTCACATTTTCATTATAATCAAAGCAAGAANTAAATTTAAAATTATTAATTATATTATTCATATTCAAATTTTGTTTATTTTTATCTTATTTTCATCATATATTTAAATTATTAAATTATTTAAAAACATATTGAAATAATTTTAATATTTATTATGTTGTTAAAAATTTTGAATTTTGACAAGAAATTATTATATTTTGTGCTCGCTCATTCGGACGCTGGTGATGATCCGACTGATTTATAAAAAACGTCATTTCACATTTTACTTGTCCAAACCGGTAACATCAAATTTATATAAATACTAAAATTTAGAAGTTAGACATGTAAATACATGGGAAACTGTGTCGTATGTATGTAAATTTCCCTTAAATCATTTATTTCTCATTGTTATACTTATAATTTATTGTAATCAATGAAAACAAAAATAAATAATAAATCCCGTTCTTCTTAATTGATCTGGATTAACTCTCAAAGTTTGGAGAAAAACAGGTTGAATGCATTTTTTCCTTAGCTTTCATTGCTATAAGTAATAGTCTGTACAATCTATTTTAGTTACATAATAATGTGTATAATCTGTTATAGGTAACTTAATAATACATATTCCTAATCTAAATATCCAGCTAAAATAGAAATAAATTAGAATAAAGACATTGGAAATAATTTAAATATGGAAGCTCCTAATTATAAAAAACTCTTAATTTAACTATATGATTTCTGTCATTCCTGATTGACATAACTATATATGGGCACTACATATATAAGAAATAAACCCTTTTTAATTAACTTCTTAGAATCATAATATTATTATTTTCATATTAGTTAAATGCAACGTCAAAATTTAGATGAATAAAGTATTAGGTCTTCTTCAGAACAGTTTACATATAATGACTTTTTATAGATATTCAATTTCGTTTTAGGATGAATATGCACATATTATTTTCAAATTAAGAATTAAAAAATATATTTTTTTTTCAAATTTAAATAATTACATCTCATAATAATTTCTGCCCCAATAAATTTTAATTAAAATGAGTACTTAATTACTGAATTTGTTTTAAGATAAATTTAGGGCCTTTTACATACAGATTGCAGANAACCGGTAACATCAAATTTATATAAATACTAAAATTTAGAAGTTAGACATGTAAATACATGGGAAACTGTGTAGTATGTATGTACATTTCCCTTAAATCATTTATTTCTCATTTGTTATACTTATAATTTATTGTAATCAATGAAAACAAAAATAAATAATAAATCCCGTTCTTCTTAATTGATCCAGGTTAACTCTTAAAGTTTTGAGAAAAATAGGTTGAATTTATTTCTTCTTTAGCTTTCATTACTATAAATAATAGTCTGTACAATCTATTTTAGGTACATAATAAAGTGCATAATCTGTTATAGGTAACTTAATAATACATATTCTTAATCTAAATATCCAGCTAAAAGGGAAATAAATTAGAATAAAGACATTGAAAATAATTTAAATATGGAAGCTCCTAATAATAAAAAAACTCTTAATTTAACTGTATGATTTCTGTCATTCCTGATTGACATGACTATATATTAGAATCATAATATTATTATTTTCATATTAGTTAAAGGCAACTTCAGAATTTAGATGAATAAAGTATTAGGTCTTCTTCAGAACAGTTTGCATAGAATGACTTTTTAAGATATTCAATTTCGTTTTAGGATGAATATGCACATATTATTTTCAAATTAAGAATTAAAATATACTTTTTTTTCAAATTTAAATAATTACATCTCATAATAATTTCTGCCCCAATAAATTTGAATTAAAATGAATACTTAATTACTGAATTTGTTTTAAGATAAATTTAGGGCCTTTTACGTACAGATTGCATTATTCTTATGCATTTATATATCTAACATCTCAACATTTGTATTTGCATACATATCAAAAAATGCGGTCATGATCATTTTAAAAATGAAATACACTTCTCATGTATTTATTTATGACACCAATATGCCAAAAAATGTAAGCGTCTAACTTTGGGTGTTAGATGTGTAAATACAGAAAAATATTGCGGTTTTTATGTAAACTTCTCATAAATTTGATTGGTAAGTACTTTTAAATTAGTCATTAAAAAGGAATAATTACAGGCAAAGCATTCAAAAAATTGATAATTATAAATTAACCCTTCATCTGTTTTTTTTGTTAACTATCTAACGATCGAATCATTGAAAATTTGATAAATAATGAAAAAAAAATTTGCATTGAGTTTCTACCATGAATTTTGATATTCTACTAAAAATTTGCAAAATGTACGGGGTTGATTTGTAAATAGCAATTTTAGGATGATCGGAATGTAATTGCCATCTCTCACCCTCCTAAACATTCATATTTACATACACAACCATCACTTAAATCTTTAAAATCATATAAAAAGAATCACCATCATAATATTTTTGAAAAAAATTTCCAAAAACACCAATATGCTAAAAGAAGTGCTGAGTAACTAATTTTGGGTGTTAGATATGTAAATACATAAGAACGTTGTGGCTCTTATGTAAACTTCTCATAAATTTATTTCAGAAAGTACTTTCAGTACCATCTGGAGCCCAACTGTATGGATCACGGCCGAACTTTCCGGCCTCCCGAGCTAATCCGCATGCGATTGATCTCCATCAAGTCCCTTTCGTTTACCAACATTCCAAATTCAAAATTCTGCTCTGTTGAACACATGCTCCTAAAGTCTCCACCTTCTCCATTCCTCTCTCTCATCCTCCCATTTTTCTCACCTTCTTATAAATACTCACAAATAGCTAGCTATCTTCTCCACACCGCGCAATGGAGCTGCCACAATCCAAGCAGATTCTGCACGTGAGCTTGGCGGCCATTGTTTTCTTCTTGCTCGGTGGAGCACTATGTGTCTTCTGGCTCCTGCCGGCGGCCGCGAGGCGGCGGTTGCAGCGAGGCGGGTTCGATGGTCCTCCGCCGAGATTCCCGTTGGGAAATATTGGTGAAATGTGCAGGGAGAATGATCGGTTGATTTCTAGTGGCATCAGCCATAACATCCATTCCATTGTCTTTCCCTACTTCGCCACCTGGAGGAAATTATATGGTTAGCTTTCGATGTGAACTGGTTTGTAAAATGAGTTAGGGACAGTTTTGTAGAAATTTATTTACATACGAGTTACTTTTTTTTTTTATTTACATATCTAACACCTATATATATGCCAAATTATGTAATGCATCAAAAATTTATTTCATTTTTTGAAATTTAAAATAGTGATGATGAACTAGATTTCAGTGATATAAATGTAAGAACAATAAAATTTAGGTGTTGGATGTGTGAATATATTGGAATTCGGTGGTATGTATGTAAATTTACATTGGATATTTCTTTATTGTTATTTTGAAATTTTTTTATGAGAAATATATTTTTAGTCAAATCTACAGGAGGTNCCCTACTTCGCCACCTGGAGGAAATTATATGGTTAGCTTTCGATGTGAACTGGTTTGTAAAATGAGTTAGGGACAGTTTTGTAGAAATTTATTTACATACGGGTTACTTTTTTTTTTTTATTTACATATCTAACACCTATATATATATATGTCAAGTTATGTAATGCATGAAAAATTTATTTCATTTTTTGAAATTTAAAATTGTGATGATGAACTAGATTTCAGTGATATAAATGTAAGAACAATAAAATTTAGGTGTTGGATATGTGAATATATAGGAATTCGGTGGTATGTATGTAAATTTACATTGGATATTTCTTTATTGTTATTTTGAAATTTTTTTATGAGAAATAATTTTTTAGTCAAATCTACAGGAGGTTACAACTGGCTAAACGTTATTATTTAAATTTTTTTGGAAAAATAAAATTTCATAATTATTTTAAGAAAATTAATTTTACATGTATTAATTCAAAGTGAATTTGTCAAATGGTTCGTTAGAATTTGCTTCAAATAATTTTTTATCTGCTTTACATTTCAGACTGTCATTATAATTCTGTTTAGAATATATATTTTTATTTTGAGAAATTTTTGTGATGAAAATTTGTTTCCGTCAATCCGAACAGTTAAAATATTGACCGTATTATTTGATTTTTTTTAAAAAAAAATATATATTTATAATTCCCATCATAACTTTTTAATAAGTTTGTTTTCTCAATCATAATTAGGGGTGTAAACGAACCGAACACGAACGAACAAAGCTTGTGTTCGTGTTCGGTTCGTTTAAAATTTAGTTTGTTTGAAATAAGCTCGTGTTCGTTTCTTAACGAACGAGCCGAACACG